>JANSWA010000030.1:0-224232 GCA_028015225.1 Carex myosuroides | reverse complement strand
ATAACAGTGTTGTAGGAAATCACGTCAGGTGTGCAGCCAAGCTTAGGCATTTTATTAAACACCATGGCTATGGCCTCACTAATCCTATTCTCAGAACAAAGGCCCTTAAGTAGTGGATTGAAGATGTTAGGTTCAGCTCTCTGCCTGCCCTTAATAAACCGCCCCAAGAAAACCAAGCCTAGTCTCGGCCGATTCATTCGGATACAGTAGGAAATCAAGATACAATAGGTGCAGATACTGGGCAAGGTTGAGACTATTTTAGGTTGGGTCAAGCGGTTAAAGAGTGAGAAGACAGTTGCATAATGATGGTTCGAGTTCTTCATACGAGTTAAGGCTGTAAATAGTTGATTAAAGGAAATGATGGATGGTGACGGGCTCTTAGCAACCAGCAACCGATCAAAAAATTGAAGAGCATCTTTAATAGTAAGGGTGCCCGACCGAAAACGTTCTTTTACAAGTGATTCCAGTTGGCGGGTCCCCATGAGCATGTGATGGAATTGGTCACAACTCCACTTGTAGATGGTTCAGTTGAGGTTGTTGGTAGCCTCACAATATGCGGTGACCCCCTTGTTCAACTATAATAGTGTCCTAAAACTTAATCAATACAAATCCCTACAAAACATGCATGAAAGGATGGTGAATAAATTTTGCAAAACATGGCAATTGGTACCAGAACAGTACTAGTTAGGAATCAGTCCAGTACGTGATGTGCACCTTTGCTTAATAGTGATATGATGCTTTCCAGGTTGGTACAGTTTAAATCAGATCAGCTACCATGCTGCTATACTAAGTACTGTTGGGAACAACCAGATCCTTTTTATGTGTTATACAATGTAATATTCATTTGTTATATTTCTTATTTGTACTAAGGCTTTATTGTGGGCAGTGAAGGTCAAGTTGGGCTCTTTCCAAAGGGCTTTTTGATCATTTTTTCTGGTTAGGGATTTGCTCAGTGAGCAGGTTAGGAATCAAGAAGCAACACGAGACTCAAAACTTGATAAATAATAAATCATAGTATCATACTAAATGAAGCAAAAGGCTAAATAGAGAAGTCCCTAGTAAATTAATTAATGTTCAAGCTCGATACTCCTATACCAGTAATTACTGAGCTTGTAGTGGTCTCAATCAGACAAATTTTGACTTCATGAACCATATTTTAGTAGTTACTTGGGTCTTTTTGTGTTTGCTTTTTGTCCAATTTACAAGTTGGTGCTATGTTCAGGATACTAGAAATAATTCCTATACAACACTAAAAAGGTGAGGTATCCAGATTTGGTACGACTGGACAAATACTGAGTCGATGCCTCTCACAAATTACGAATAAGATTTCTAATACCAGCCTAATTTATGTCCCAACAAACCAATTACTCCTCCCGGAGATAATTAAACGAAAGAAATATAAAGATCAAAATTAACCTTAGAAATGGGATCTGTGATGACCAGTACATGCCAGTAAAAAACTTGATCAGCTCAAAAGAACCTGATATTTGGAGTCCTTGATTGCAACTGGTACTGTAACCTGCTCATAAAGATATTATGCTTAAGTAAATACTTGATCAAATAATGAATTGCCTTTTCATGATTCATTATAATATTATGTCACCATTATCTTGTAACCTTCAAACTAAGTTTAGATGCTGTGAGGTAACCGGCACAGATCCTATGTACTATCAGAACCCTAATAACTCATAAACTAGTACATATTCAAATAAATACAATTGTAGATGTATCCCACAGAATAATACTTTTAGTGTGTTCTCAGTGTCTTACTTTTTGCGTCAACATTACTAAACGGGTTGTTCGTTCATAACCTGAAGTCCTAAACCCCTATTTCCTTCCTTTAAAACCCAGCTTCACATTTAGAAATGAAAGCTGAATGATGATTTCCAATGGGAAGGTTCAAAAATTGAATCCATGCTGTAATATCTCTTTGGGACATTTTATCAAGCAACTTACGTGCACGGTTAGAGGACTCCTAATTGTACAAGTGCAGTACCAAATAAAGGACACAGAATTTGAGAAAAGTAAAGAAAAAAAAATCACCATAATCTAGCAAGGTGCTAAATTTCTGGCCTAGATACATAGCACCTAAAGGAAGTGGTACAGGAGAGCAGAACTGTTACCATGGTTAAACAGAGTCTAGTCTGTCTTCTTCATTCTTGCATTTCAGAGAAGAGGTTGAGAGCTGGTTTAGAAAAACATGTAAGAAGGAGCTTAGCCGTCACAATCAGCTGCTTGAAGCGAGAATATCTCTCAGGGGCTTTTTCACAAACAGTTGACGGGCAAGAGAGTTGTACACCACATTGAAAAAGGAAGAGAGGAGAGCTGAGGATTGGGGGAAGAGAGTTGTATGGTGCGCTTGGACGAGGTAGAGGGGATTGGGGGATTGGGCAGCGTTAAAATGAAAAGAGAGAGCGGTACTTGTTACTTGTCAGGAGCATTTTGACAAGCAGTTGAAGTGCAAGAGAGAGAGAGAGAGGTGAGCTGAGAGTAGAGGAAGACAGGAGTTGCGCAGGGAGCAATTTAGTTCAATCGGAGAGAAGTAGAACAGGAATGAAGAACCGATTTGGTCGGTGGGATTTAAGGGGCGAAAGCTGAAAGATGCCACAAAATCTTTGCTTTCATTTGGCGATAGTTATATCGGAGCTTAGTTTTTACTAGCAAGTAGTAAGAGCCTTCACCAATGCTATAGTCGTTTTTTGCTTCTTATTATTATTATTGTACTTGTTGCGTAACTTGTTAATTTTTTTGTTGAATTCAGTTTTTTTTATTATTGGATCATAATTTTATCAAATTTCTTAACTCAATTAGCCTTCTAAAATTATTAATTAAGACTTTACTTTATAAAACTTTATATCCTAAAGTTGTCAATTTTGATATTATGTCAATTATAAGTTGACTAATTTAAATATCAATTTGAACAAATCTCAAAATATATGGAAAATATTATTCCAAAAAAGTTAAAGACTTTGATTGAAAATAAGTAAAAAAGTTGAGGGGCTTAATTGAACACAAGTTGATAAACTTGATTCAACTAAATACAACAAAGTTCAAAATTACAATTAGACTCCTCTCCTCTGGTATGATAAGTCAAATAATATATATTTATTAAAGTTTATTGAAAATTTAGACAATGTTAATTTTCTTACTTTAAAACTTTTTGACCATTGCGAGATTCACAGAAAGCTCAAATTTTAAATCTTCGTGAATATTTTTTTTTTACATAATTTGTAGTGAGTGAATTTTCAACTATATTTTTGAAAGAAATTATTTTTAACAAGTTCCTAAAAGAAAGAAATCTTATTCGTTTGAGCTTGATCAAATGGTTGAAAGATTTTATTTATGATAAAATACCTTACTATTGATTTTAAAAAATGAGCCATTAATTGTTAATTTTATTGATAAGAAATACTATTATTGAAACCTACTTTGTTTTGTGTGTTTAGTTTTTTTTTTTTTTTTGAGTCGACGGCCCTTAGGCTTTAATTAAAATGAAATTGTTTCTGTTACATATATAGAAGTTCCTGAAAATAACAACACTCTAAGTGCTAAAATAAAACTACCTGCTTATAGCAAATTTAAAACCAAGTTACATGATCTACTCCTACTATTGCTGCGTTCCAGTATTCAAATCTACAGCATAGATAAACCCTGTCTCTCTTTGTCAGTAAGGCTGATATGCTGCATATACTTTCCTCCCTTCTGCACTTCAGATTTCCTGTTGGCATCTGAGATTCTGCTGAATAGAGAAGTTCAACTCCGAAACTTCAGCTATTGTTCCTTGAAATTGTCTTCCCGTCCTCCTTGCCCAATTTGCCAGATTATGCGGATCCTGTACCATGTTGCGTGGAGCCTTTACAATGGTTGTGTATGTATTGCAGTATGAGAAAATTCTTCCACATTCCGCCACTGTGTGTGCTGCTTGCCAACTCGGTAAGTCTTCTACACAATTGCTTTGGATTGCCTTGATGAGAATCAGACAGTCTGACATAATTGTGATTCGAACCCCCTGTGTCTCTCGGTCCCGGTTTGTTGCCATTTGTAGAGCTTTTCTCATTGCCATGGCTTCCGCGTGTAATGGATCCATTGCCCGTATTGCCTCGTATCGTATCCCCACCAGTACCCCTTTGTCATCGTACCATGTTAGTCCCCATCCTGCTTTGTTTGATCCTTCCCAGGATGCATCTACAAGCATCACCTCCGTACCAGCCGGTACCATGGTATCCCCTGTTCCATCTATGCCTGTCCCCTTGTTGCTCGTATTTGCCCACTGCCTGCTGTCTGTATATTTTACTTGCGCCAGTACCGTACCTGGTGTCGCTTTCTTGTTTGCAAAAATCGACTCGTTCCTTGCTCTCCACAAGTACCACATGATATTTGCGATGATGCTAACCTGGTCCGGCGTGCGGCCCTGCATGAGGTGCAGTAATGATGCTGAAACTGACAGTGGCAGGCCATTTACATCTATACCCAATTCTGATTCTCTCCATGTTTCGCATGCAATTTTACAGAAGAACAAAATATGCATTAGATATTCGTTTTCTAGTCCACATCTCAGGCATCTCGGATTGATGGCACTTATCCTCCGGTGTAGCTTTGACAGGGTTGGTAAGCCGTCATGTATTGCACGCCATAGAAAGAGTTGGACGCGAGGTATGATCAGCTTATTTGCCCAGACCTCTTTCCATGCTGCTAGTTGAGCCGGGTCGAATTGAAACGAGGGTTGTACTTGGTTACACAGAACTTCATACCCTTCCTTGGCCGTATAAGTCCCCTTTTTACTATTCAGCCATATTAACCGATCCTTTATCAAAGGATTTGCACTCGGTTTTGGGGCCAGATTTTCTATATCTGTCAGCGCTGCTTCTCCCATCAGTATTTTGATTTTCTGACAGTCCCATTGGCCCGTTTCCTCATTTATTAGATCCGCCACCCGGCAATCTCTTTGGATGTTTGTAGTTACCGTTCGCGGCATCCACCCATCGTACCACGGCTGATTTATCGCCCCAATTTTGGTGCCATCGCCTACATGCCACATTACTTCATCTCGAAAGAATATTTTTAGCTGTTGGAGTGCCCTTCCTAGGGGGCTGTACCCTGTTGCGCCTGTTCCTGCCCATAGCCCCTTTCTTGGATAGTATTTCGCTCGGAAAATGTGTATCCACAGTTTGTCTTGTTCAGATGCCAATTGCCACACCAGCTTAAGTAATAAAGCCTCATTAAACATCTTGATCCCTCTCACCCCTAGACCGCCCTCTTCTTTTTTGAGGCAGACCTTGTCCCATCCAATGAAAGACACATATCTTGCTCTATCAAGCTTTCCCCACAGAAACTTACGGATAATTGATGTTACCGCCTTGATTGTTCTTGCCGGTATTTTTGCCACCGACATATAGTACACCGGTAGGGAGAGTAGTACCGCCTTTATCAAGGTGAGTCTCCCTGCATGAGATAGCATGTGAGCCTTCCATCCCGCAAGTTTGTCTTGCACCTTCTCCAATAATTGTTTGTGCGACAGGTCTTTTGCCCCTCCTTGTTGGGTTACTAGGATGCCAAGATATTTTTCTTGTTCTTGTGCCACCTTTGCTTCGAATTCTGTCATAATTGTTTCCCTTGTCTCTTGTTCGCATCGTTTACTAAACCAAATAGTGGATTTCTGCGGGTTTGCCACCAGACCCGAAAACTCCCCAAAATGGTCTAGTATCCCTTTAATCCGTCTAACTTCCAACAGTGTTGCCTTGCCGAAAATTATTAAGTCATCCGCGTACATCAAATGTGATATTTTTGGGGTCGTGTGAGCAAGTTTGATGCCTTGTATGTTGCTGTCTCGTAAGGCTTCATTAAAGTGTTTAGTCAAGAATTCCATGACTAGTATAAAAAGGTATGGAGACAACGGGCACCCTTGCCGGAGTCCCCGGGTCGGCTTTAGGAAACCGTCACCTTGGCCGTTGACAAGCACCGTGACTTTGCTCATTTCCATGCAGTTTCTGATGAGATTAATGAGAGAGATGGGCAATTTAATGGACTCCATGGCTCTTATGACGAACCTCCAATTTACCGTATCGAAGGCTTTTGTTATGTCCGCTTTTAGGGCAAACGATTGTTCCTTGTAACTATGGTCTTGGAAGGAATGTAACACCTCCTTGATGAGGATTGTGTTGTCGGCGATGTTTCGACCTTTGAGGAAGGCCGTTTGGCTATTGGAAATAATCCGCATCATGTGAGGTTGTATTCTTTTCGCGATTATTTTCATGAGAAGTCGGTACATCATATTTCCAATGGTAATAGGCCGATAATCCTTTGGCCTTTGTGCTTCTTCCATCTTTGGAATGAGTACTATTTGACTTCGTAGCCAATCGTGTGGCGGTTTGCCTTGTTGAAAAGTCTGAACCATCGCCGTTGTTATCCCTTCTTTAAATGTATCCCATGAGGTTTGTAGCAACCTGGCTGTTATTCCGTCTGGGCCCGGGGATTTGTCCGGACCCATTTGGAATAGAGCCTCTTTTATTTCTTCTTGTGTCGGCGGCCTGGATAGGTGCTCCTGGTCAGCACTTGGAATGGTTCGGCCTTCAGTTTCGGTTGCATGCAGAAAATATTCGCTAAACTCTTCTTCACTTTTCTGCAGTGGTGATTGCGTGTAGAGATTTTTAAAGAAGCTAACAAATTCCCCTCTGATTTCAGCGTCAGTTGTTGCCACTGTTCCATTTTCTCTTTCTATGTGTGTTATCATATTTCTTCTTCTCCGGTTGGTTGCCATGATGTGAAAAAAGGCAGTATTGCGATCACCCTCTGTAAACCATTGCAAACGCGACCTTTGCCTCCAATAATCTGATACATCAGTTTCGGCCTGATAGTACTCGTCCGCTAGACGACTTCCTACCACCCGATCCTGCATGCTGGGGTGTTGAGATTGGAACGCTAGTAGTCGGGTTTGTGCCTGGTTGAGCCTGGTCTGAGGGTTCTGAACATTTCGAGCCCAACTAACCATGTTCTGTCTGAGTATCTCGGCCCTAGCTGGCCACTGCAATCCTTCTGATTCCTTCCACTTTTCCTCACACACCTCCTTGAATCCTTCATGGTTAAACCACCACTTCTCAATCTTGAATTTGGATTGATTTTGCGGCTTTCCTTGCGTTCTTAGAAGTATTGGTGCATGATCGCTATGCACTCTCGGGAGATGATTTACATAAGCGAGAGGGAATTGTAGTGTCCAAGTTGCCGTGGCCACCACTCTATCTAGTCGCTCAAAAATCTCCGTGTCCGGATCTTGCCCATTTGTCCATGTATACGCGGGTCCTTTGAAACCGAGATCTATCAAACCCGTTTCAAATAAGAAGTCCTTGAAGTACTTGTTATTTGAGTTGAAATTTGGGTTTCCTCCGTATTTCTCATGCATCTCTGCTATAGCATTGAAGTCCCCCATGATACATACCGTACCCTCATTTTCTACTATCTGCCGAATTGTCTCCCATATCATCCTATTGCCGGTGTGAGCCGCATCCCCGTATACACATACAAGGGACCATACCGGCTTATAAGGTTGTTGCACTCTCGCATGAATTAAATTTCTTGTTTTGTAAACCACTTGCACATTCACACTGTGATCCCACAAAAGCCATGACCCCCCCGATCGGCCCTGAGCCGGTACACACTCAAAATTTGGGAAAGGTTGGTTTTGCAAGAACAAATTAGTTTTTTGTAACGAGCATTTTATTTCTACAACAAAGGCAATGCTAACCCGTGTTGCATGGAGCATTCTGTACAGGAATTCTCTTTTCCGTGGCACTCCAAGACCACGGCAATTCCAACAGACCAGATTCATAGTGCTGGCGGAGACGAGTCCCCGCTCGCCTCCACCACTCTTTTCTTCCTTGCCTGGGTTGCACCCCCTGTGGCTAGCCTTTGTCTGGAAATTGAAGTGTTCCTGGGAAGTCCTTCTGTTTCCATCAGCTGCAAACCTTCTGTTCTGTTACTTCTTTTCATTCCAACTTGCGTGAGGTCAGTGGGTGTGGGTTGGGCTTGGAAAATAATTGTTTGGTTGTTTGGGATAGGTTCAGTCATTTCGTGCGTTAGGCCAGCAGTTTGAGCGGAGTGGTTTGGGGAAGGCTGTGGGTTCTGTAGCAGGCCCGTTTGTGGTGCGTTTAGGCCTGGTCCAGCTGGCGATAGTGGGGCCGCATGTGTTGGGCCGGCTGCTGTGTTAAGGCCTGGTCCCGAAGTCTGTCCATTATGTTGTCTGGTTTCGGTTGTTGGGTCTCCTTCTGTGTTTCGGTTTCGGCCTGCACTAGTGTAGCTGTGTTGGGCTGGCGGCGGGATTTTTGTGGGGTCATTTATCCAGGGGCCGAAAATCGGTTTGCTCAACCGTTTCATCTCCGGGTTATCCCGGTATCTTGCATCCACCGTCAATCTCTCCATCCTTTGTTTATCCTGGCAGTTGCCATGCTCATGCCCTATACGTGCACAGAAGGTACATACCTTTGGTAATCTCTCGTACGTGAGGAGTACTGGAATATTGCCAAATTCCGGGTGTGTAGCCTCTATTGTGTCCATAACCGGTTCATCAACCGGAATTAAAATCTTCACTTTATAAAAACTTGTGTTGGCCGAGTATTGTTCAGTGACTTCAGACATTGGCTCCCCAAGTTGCTGAGCAAGCTGCATTATACCTTCATGTGATAGGACTTCTGACGGGATTCGGTGAAACTGTACCCCTACTTCTATTTTTGACACTGTGCGATTCTCTAGATCTCCCGGTCCCTGCACACGCCTTGCTATTACTACATCTCCGCGATACAACCATATGCCCCTGTTCATGACATGGTGCATGTCTTCGTTGCTATGAAACTGCACGAGGAATACATTTTTCGCTAGGGGTATAATTTCGGTGCTTGGGTGTGCCCCCCATATTCTGCGCATATTTGTCTCAAAACTACTTTCCAGTATCTGTCTCTCCGTGACAACCCTGACCATAATAGTCAGACTCCAGTCCCGACTACTTACTCCACTTTGGGATATGAGCACTCTGCTCGGCCCTGCCTGCCCTGAGCTGAGAGCTGCGAACCTTGCTATGAATTCATCATCAGACCCAGCCATTGTGGTTTGTTGGTGAGTTTGGGTATTAAGGATCTGTTGGGGGAGGTGTTTGTTCGGGTGTATGTAAGTGTGTGTGGTATTTGTTGGTTCTGTTGTGGATGTTTTTTGTGAGATGGGTTTGGTGGGTAAGAGGCTAGATTCATTTAAAGTCCGATAGTTCTCCTTAATGGGCTTAAGGTGAGACTGGGTAATAATGTGTGGAATGGAGTTAAGGAGATTTCCCGTATCTGTATTTACGGCAGCTGGTACAGTACTTTCACCTTTTTCCTTTGGGTTGTCGGTTTGTGATAGGCTGAGGAGGCTGTTGTACTGGTCAGTGTAAGAAATTTCTGGTGTAATGGTAATTTGCCCTATGTTGATGGTGACAGATATTTGGTTTATGATAGAAAATTCTCCAACTGTAATTGAAACTTTTTTCTCTGCCCCAGCACAGGTTCTCCAGTTTCCATTCTTATCATTTGTTTCCAACTTTGTCTCATCTTGCGACAGAGCCTCTTGCACCTCTTTTTTGGTTGCACCTGGTGTATTCATGTTTGTGAGACTTACATGGCTGTGCTTCGGTGTACGGTGGTCCACTCTCTCTTCCTCCATGGTTGTCGAGGAGGACTCTGAGTCAGCTAGTCTCTGGTGGTATTGCACCCACCGGTCATGAGCTCGGAGAAGTGACGTCCTGACCCGGGTTTCTGCCTGCACCCCGGCCGGATTGTGATGTAGGAGGTCCTGATCGCCTCCGTCACCTTGTGGAGATCCTGGGGGTACCCATCCCGTGTGGTACCACTGCATGATCTGAAAGAAACATTCCTTCCAGCGTCCATCGAATAATATTGCTGATGAGAAAGGTATGCGGTAGGGATCCACACATTGGAGCCAGACGTGTATGGCTTCACGTTTGGTTCCCCTTAGGTCAGCCTCCTCCACATAGCATGCTTCTCCAAATTGCGCAACCACCTGCTCAACGAAATGTGCCAGCCAGAATTCTCTTGGGAAATTTCTAATTTTCAATTTTACCATATACGGTTTCCGATGGTCATGTTGAACTTCCATCTCTTCCCATGTTCTGAAGTACCATCCCTCTCTCTGTCCCCATGTCGATCCCCTTTCTATTATGCTGGCAATGGGGAAATTTGGCTGGAGTTTTATCATATAAGCGTTCTTGGATATACTCCAGTAGGGATAGTCTTCCCTGCATCCGCCGTAAGTCGTTGCCAGGTACTCCGTTACGACCGTTATCGACACTAGTCCATCTCTGTTTGAGCACCCGGCGGCTTGTACCACTATAGTTGTCTCCAATTCGTGCCTTCTGCGTGCATAATCCTCATCGGCCTTGAGGTATATGCATCCCCTCTCCTGTTGTTGGGTGAGGTAAGGGAAAGGTCTTTCCATTTTGGGTGATTTGGTCTTGGAACTTAGAAATTGGGTGAGAATAGTTTACTGGTTAGATAGATCTGAGGTGGTAAAGGTTAATCTGTGTATTGAATGCAGAATAGGGAAATCCACTGGAGAATAGGCTATTGAATGCTGTAAGGGGTAGATCGAGATAGTAAATGAAACCGGTAATAAATTCTGTTATGTGGTCAGACCATATGCCTTGAATGTTGAGGAAGAGAGATTGTTTTCCGAGGAATCGCCTTCAATCGCCTGTAATCGCCTCTAGCGTCGCCATCTTCCCTCGAATCTTCCCTCGAATCTTCCCTCGAATCAGCTAGACCCTTTAAGTAGTTCTCCTCCCTTCTTTTGTGTGTTTAGTCGGATTCGAAATATAAAAGAAAAATTCGAGATGGATTGATAATGATTAACTTGACAGATATTGAAGTATTCTTCGAATTAAATATTTTTTTTCAAAAATAAAAGAATAGTTTATTAATATCTTGTTGACCTTGTACATTTTAAACGAATAGCTTAGAAGCAGCCCAAACTTATAGTAGAAATTCTCAGAAGAACAAATCAAATTGGACAAATATTCACAAAGTCACATTTCTCATTACTAAGACATCCAGTGGCATTGATACTTAATAGAACACATCATATTGACCTGTTTTCTTAGTTGGCAAATACCAACGTTCAATTGGAGACCTCTTTATTATGTAAACTTGTAGTTGTAGGGGATCGCACACAATGAACCCAACTTATAGAATATATAATACAAGTTGGGAGGATGAGATACATTAAGTGGTCAAATCAAATAATGGCTCAAAGATCATTTCACAGATAATTAAAACATCAACCAAATCCGTTTATAGAGTAATATGCAGCAGAGCCTTCAGTTAATTAAAGTAGTGAAATGCCCAAAGTACATAAAATGATTACCTAGATTAAAAAAGCAATCTTCAACCAAACTCGGCACTTTAATCATTAGTCTTACTAATTGTCAGCTCCATGAGATCTCTCGCATCATCATCTCGTCCCATTTTCAAAAGCAGTTCTAAAACCGGTGCAGAGGCAACTAAATCTGGTTTCACCCCTTCTTGCTTCATTCTATTCAGCACACTCACAGCTGCGTCTACTTTTCTGCTCTTAGCATATGCTTTGAGCAAGGAAGTGTAAGTCAACAGATCTGGCGCTACATGATTGAGATGCATTCTATCTATGATATTCATCACATCATCGATAGTGCCATAATTTGCATAGCCGATAAGTAAAATTCTATATGATACAACACCTGGTTTTATACCTTCCCTTACCATTAAGTCGAGCAACTTTTCAGCTTCCTTGCTTTGTCCTTGTTTGCACAAAGAATCCATCATTGATCTATAAGTAACCTCATCGGGCAAAAAGCCTCGATCAATCATATCCTTGAAAACCCTTATCGATTCTTTCCAACAGCCTAGCTTAGAATATCCATTTATAACAATATTATATGTGATAAGATCAGGTGTGGCACCTTCATCAAGCATATCATATAGTAGTTTCTCTGCCCTGTTAGGTTCCCCCCTCTTGCAAAGTGCATCCACAATTATATTGCAAGTCACAGTGTCATGCAATAATCCCTTTGAAACCATCTCATTTAGTAATTCCTTTGCCTTATCCAATTTGTCCAACTTGCAGAGCCCATCTATAAGAGTATTATAAGTATGAACATTAGGATTTGTACCTCTAGAAATCATATTACATAGCAACTCTTCTGCGTTTTCAGTTTCTCCCTCTTTGCAAAGTGCATCTATGATGGTAGTATAAGTCACAACATTGGGATCATGTCCTTTAGAAACCATGGACTGGAGCATCTCCACTGCTTTGTCCAATAGCCCTTTCTTGCACAACCCATCCACGAGAGTAGTATAGGTCACAACATTAGGTTTAAGTCCTTGAGAAACCATGTAGGACAGTGTTTCCTCTGCCTTCTCAGTATCTCCTTCCTTGCACAGGCCATTAATCAGTGAGTTGTATGTGACTACATCTGGTGCAATATCCTCTGAAAGCATTCGCTCAAGCAAACTAAATGCTTTACTAATTGCGCCTTCTTTGCATAGGCCATTAATCAGTGAGTTGTATGTGATTATATCTGGCACAATACCCTCTGAAAGCATTCGCTCAAGCAAACTAAATGCTTTACTAATTGCGCCTTCTTTGCATAGGCCATTAATCAGTGAGTTGTAGGTGACTACATCTGGCGCAATACCCTCTTGAAGCATTCGCTCAAACAAACTAAATGCTTTACTAATTGCGCCTTCTTTACAAAGGCCATCAATCAGTGAGTTGTATGTCACTACATTTGGCACAATACCCGCCAAAAGCATTTTCTCAAACAAACTAAATGCTTTACTAACTGCGCCTTCTTTACAAAGGCCATCAATAATAGTGCTGTAGGAGATCAAGTTCGGTGTGCAGCCAAGCTTTGGCATCTTATTGAACGCCATGACTACGGCCTCACTAATTCTATTCTCAGAACAAAGGCTCTTAAGTATTGGATTGAAGATGTTAGGTTCAGCTCTCTGCCCGCCCTTAATAAACCTCCCCAAGAAAACCAAGCCTAGTCTCGGCCGATTCATTCGGATACAGTAGGAAATCAAGATACAATAGGTGCAGGTACTGGGCGAGGCTGAGACTATTTTAGGTTGGGTCAAGCGGTTAAAGAGTGAGAAGACAGTTGCATAATGGTTGTTCGAGTGCTTCATACGAGTTAAGGCTGTAAATAGGTGATTAAAGGAAATGATAGACGGTGCCGGGCTCTTAGCGACCAGCAAGCGATCAAAAAAGTGAAGAGTATCTTTAATAGTAAGAGTGCCTGACCGATAACGTTCTTTTACAAGTAATTCCAGCTGGCGGGTCCCCATGGCAATGGGTTGAAATGGTTACAGCTCCACCAGTTTGTATCAGGTATAATTTGCAAGATTGGGGGCAGCTTCAATACTGCGTCTAGAATATGGACAGATACAGCTGTTTGTTTATCTTGGGTGGACAGAAATGTAGAGAGGTCAGCTGCAAGGGCCTTACCTACAAAATAAAAAAAAATGAAAGAATTGTGAATACAATTTGCATAAAGTGCTAAAGTCTTGCAGGTACCCCACCAAGTACTGTTAGGTTATGTATGCCCTTTTGTGTTAGGAGATGTTATTAAAGGGCAGTAAAGTTCAAGTCGGACTCTGCTAGAAGGGCTTTTTGGTCATTTTTCTTGCTAGGGATTTGGTGAATAAGCAAAGTGATCTAAAGAATCAAGAAACAACAAATGACTAAAAGCTTGAAGACAATAACACACTAGATGTAGCAAAAGTGTATATAGAAACTCCTATTTACTAAATTAATTTTTTTCTAATCATTCCTCTTATACAAACTAACAAGCCTGTAGTCTGTATCAAACAAACATTAACGTTAAGAATTAGATTCTAGTACCTAATTGGGACTATTTTTGTTTGTTTTTTGTTCACTTGACAAATCGGTGCATAGTTAAGGCTCTAAGAAATAACACCTATCACCATACTAAAAAAGTGATGCCTCTATAATTGGTATAACAGGACTATACGAGAGTCGATCTCTCATAAATTATGAATAAAAATTATAATACCAGCCTGTCTTATGCCCCCAACAAACCAATACTCCTAATCCTAAGAAAGAGAATTAAACAGTCTCAACTGAATGTTTAAAATTGATTTTACAAGTACTGAGCAGCAAAATAGCAAAAAAGAAATTGAGGTGGCATGCACCATTGATTGGAACTCGAATAACTAGCCATGAAAAGTTGGTAATGATTCTGCTTGATAGAAATACTTGATCCAAAAATGGGATGACGTCTGACAGGATTGATTAAGATGTAATTTCACAACTATGCTTGCTTGCAATCTTTGAACTGTGCAGTAACAAGCACAAATAATCCTAACAATTTAGAGAAGCCTAATAATCTCATAAAACAACTATTTGATCAACAAGCAAAGTGATCTAAATAATCAACAAGCAACCAGTGACTAAAAGCTATAAAACAATAAATCATACTAAATGTAGCAAAAGGTTAAATAGGAACTCCTATTTCCTAAATTAATGTTTTCTGAGCAGTCCTCTTATACAAATTAACAAACCTGTAGTCTGTATGAAACAAAGTTCGACCTTAAGAATCAGATTTTAGAAGTTAATTGGGACTGTTTCTGATTTATTTTTGTTCACTTGACAAATCAGTGCTTAGTTGAGGCTCTATGTAATAACTCCTGGTACCATACTAAAAAAGTGGTGCCTCTAGAATTGGTACAGCAAGACTTATATCAGATTCGATGCCTCTAAACAATTACCATTTAACATCATAACACCAGCCTAATTTATGCCCCCAACAAACAAATAATTACTCCTACTAAAGTTACTTAAACCATCTCAATTGAAAAGGCAAGACTTGATCAGCCTAAAAGCAAAAGGAGCCTGAGATTGCACCATTGATTGGAATTTGAATAACTAGCCGTGAAAAATTAACAATGATTCTGCTAAAGAGAAATACTTGATCAAAAAATGAATCAGTCTGACATGATTATTAAGATACAAGTTCATCACTATGCCAGATTTGGTATGCCTCTCACAAATTACGTATAAGAATTCTTATACCAGCCAAATTTATGTCCCAATGAACCAATTACTACTCCTGGAGATAATTAAACAAAAAAAAAACATTCTAAAGATCAAAATTAACCTTACAAATTGGATCTTTGGAAGCAGACAGTGTGCATGCACAGTGATAACCAGCACATGCCGGTACCAAACTTGATCAGCTCAATTGCAGGTTACCAAACTGAGATTGGAGTCCTTGATTGGAAACTGGTACTGTAACCTGCTCGTAAAGAAATTTTGCTTAAGAGAATACTTGATCAAATAATGAATTGCCTTTACATGATTTAATTTAATATGATGTCACCATTATGCTTGTAACCTTCAAACTAAGTTTAGATGCTGTGTGGTAACCTGCAAAACCCTAAGAACTACCAGAACCCTAATTACCTCATAAGCTAGTAAATATTCAAATAAATTAGATGTATCCCTCCGAATGTTAGATGTATCCCTCAGAATGGTACTCTTAGTGTGTTCTCATTCTTTTATTTTTTGTATACAATATTACTAAACTGGTTGTTGGTGCATAACCTAAACCACTATTTCCTTCCTAAATAATCCAGCTTCACTTACAGTTGACAAGGCAAAAGATGCGTGTTGCATGGGCTTTTGCTTCTTATTGTCCACAATTTAGGCTCTAACTCTAACTTTCCAAAAAGATACAAGACAAAGTTTCATAATTATCAATTTAAAGGGTTAACAAAGTGCTAAATTAGCAAAGGATACTTCCAGACTGTAACATCTCAGGACAGTTTGCCAAGCAACTTGCATGCACAGTCAGCACGATCTACCAAAGTGCTAAATTTGAGGCCTAAATGCAAAGCACCTAAAGAATGACTTACCACAGTTAGAGAATAGAGATAGCCTAGTCATAGTCTGCTTCTTTCATTCGGAAGAGCAACAAGTATGACGCGTGGTGCTTGGAGCGACAAAACTTGTAAGGAGCATTTTGACAAACAGCTGGAGTGCAAGAGACAGTTGAGAGAGGAGGAGGTGAGGAGAGCTGAGAGTAGAGGAGTTGCGTGGGAAGAAGAGAAAGAGGCGACGGTGTGGCGCTGGGGCTGGGGCTGGGAGTAATTTTGTTGAGTGGGGATTGGGGAACAAGTAGAGTACTACTTACTACTTTCGTCGGTGGGATTTGAGAACAGCCAATTTGGTCGGTGGGTAGAAGACCCGTTTTTAGCTGCTTATTATTCTACTAATTGCCTCAATATTTGGTTGCGTCTACAGGTGCTTTAATTTCTTTTGTTCAATCAAGTAAAATAATTACTGCAATTTTAAATTCGGACTTCATTTCAATATTTTGATTTATGTTCGATGAAGAAATAAAGTTATTTTATATTTTTAATTCGATTGATTGAATGAAGGAATAAAATTTATTAACACAGCTATTAATTATTAGGTCCAAATGTTGAATTTTTTCACCATTATTTTGTTTATATTGATAAAAAGATATTCCGACCCTTAATATTTTTATTTATTGTTTTTATTTTCATTGAGTAAAAGTATTATGAGTTTATCTATTTGTTGACTTCTCCTTTCTAATTTACTAACCAAGTCAATTTATTCTAAACGAGCAATGCACGGCCATTTTTAAGGCAGTCAGAGCACAAAAACACAAATAGAGTGATTACTTGAATGCTTAGAGTTTTCTTATTATATTAATAAATAAATATCATAATTAGACTCCTCTTTTTCTAATAAAGTCTAATGGAAATTTAGAAAAACTTTTTGACTGTCATGACAAGATTTGCACAAAACTCAATCCTGTAAGTTTAGTCATGAACACTTTTTTTTCAAACAAAATTTGGATTTTTTTTTTATACAATTGTGAGTTTTCATGAAAAATTCTTTAGTTTGTATATTAAAATGGATTTGAAAAGTAATGAAACATCTTAAAAATTAAAAATGAAATTTGTACCCGCATGATCAATTTCATCAGCCACATTGGGCTAAATTTTTCTCTCATAGTTTATTTCAATCTTATAAAGGGTTCCCAGATCAAATTGTTGAATTATTAGATACCATGGTGAGATTCTTGAGGGCTTGTACGACCTCTGACAAGCATTCCTTCCCAAAATTCTGCTCCAAGAAAATGTGAAAAAGAATTATAGTTTTGGCTCCACTGAAATGAATCAAGAGATGATAAATGTTTAAAACAATACTGAGGAATCATGCTGCTAAGTGCTAAGGCTGCTGGTACTCAGTAGTTAACCCTGTGAAAAATATTAATCACAAATAAGATTAGTGAGGCTGAACTAGCCTGCACTTGCACACAGTATACAGGACAACAGCTTAATTTGGCTTCAAATTTATGGACAACCATTTCACCATTTCAACTTTTGCATGGTTCAGCATTTGGAATTCATAATTCAAATGTCAGTGCAAATTGATCCTAAAAACCAGCTTTATACGAAAGGCTAATGTCTAGTAGTCGAGTAGCTGCCAGGTACCACTGCTAATTGTATACCTGGCAGTACTGAATCAGCAAGTCGATTGCAGCACAACTGCAGGTACAAAGTCAATAAAATCATAAAGAAAAATACAATACAAAATGCAAACTGAATGAAATAAAACATTACCAATAAAGGAAGTACAGTGGAAATAAAATAATGAAAATATCTAAAAAAAAAAATATTTGAGCAAACCAGTAGAAGTACTTCATTAGAGTAACAAACTGCCCAAATTACGTAAAATGATTATCCAAATTCAAATGAGCTATCTTCAACCAAATTCAACACTACAATCATTTGTCTTTCCACGTGTCTGCTCCATGAGATTTCTCGCATCATCATCGCGACCCATTTTCAAAAGCAGTTCTAATATGGGTGCAGAGGTAGCTAAATCGGGTTTCAACCCTTCTTGCTTCATTCTGTTCAGCACACTCATAGCCGCGTCGACTTTTCTGATCTTAGCATATGCTTTAATCAAGGAAGTGTAAGTAGAGAGATCTGGTGCTACATGATTGAGATGCATTCTATCTAGGATATTCATCACATCATCAATATTGCCATCATTTACATAGCCGAGAAGTAAAAATCGATACGATACAACACCTGGTTTTATACCTCCCTTTACCATTAAGTCGAGCAACTTTTCAGCTTCCTTGCTTTGTCCTTGTTTGCACAAAGAATCCATCATTGATCCATAAGTAACCTCATCCGGCAAAAAGCCTCGATCAATCATATTCTTGAAAACCCTAATCAACTCTTTCCAACAGCCTAGTTTAGAATATCCATTTATAACACTTGTATATGTGATAAGATCAGGTGTGGCACCTTGATCAAGCATATCATACAATACTTTCTCTGCCTTGTCAGGTTCCCCCCTCTTGCAAACTACATCCACAATGATAGTGCAAGTCACAGTGTCAGGTAATATTCCCTTTGAAACCATCTCATTCAGCACCTTCTTTGCCTTTTCTACTTTGTTCATTTTGCAAAGCCCATCTATAAGAGTACTATAGGTACGAACATTAGGATTTGTACCTCTAGAAATCATATTACATAGCAACTCTTCTGCGTTTTCAGTTTCTCCCTCCTTGCAAAGTGCATCAATGATGGTATTATAAGTCACAACATCGGGATCATGTCCTTCAGAAACCATGGAATGAAGCATTTCCACTGCCTTGCCCAATTGCCCTTTCTTGCACAACACATCCACGAGAGTATTATAGGTCACAACATTAGGTTTAATTCCTTGAGAAACCATGTAGGACAACAGTTCCACAGCCTTCTCAGTATCTCCTTCCTTGCACAGGCCATTAATCAGTGAGCTGTATGTGATGACGTTTGGCGCAATACCCCCTGAAAGCAATCGCTCAAACAAACTAAATGCTTTACTAATTGCGCCTTCTTTACAAAGGCCATCAATAATAGTGCTGTAGGAGATCACGTTAGGTGTGCAGCCAAGTTTAGGCATTTTATTGAACGCCATGGCTACGGCCTCACTAATCTTATTCTCAGAACAAAGGCCCTTAAGTAGTGGATTGAAGATGCTAGGCTCAGTTCTCTGCCCACCCTTAATAAACCTCCCTAAGAAAACCAAGCCTAGTCTCGGCTGATTCATTCGGATACAGTAGCTGATCAAGACACTATAGGTGCAGGTACTGGGTGAGGGTGAGACCCGTCTAGGTTGGGTCCAGCGGTTAAACAGTGAAAAGACAGATGCATAATGGTTGTTCGAGTTCTTCATACGAGTTAAGGCTGTAAAGAATTGATTAAAGGAAATGATGGACGGTGCCGGGTTCTTAGCGGCTAGCAAGTGATCAAAAAATTGAAGAGCATCTTTAATAGTAATAGTGCCCGACCGATAACGTTCTTTTACAAGTAATTCAAGCTGGCGGGTCCCCATGGCCATGGGATGAAATGGTTACAAATCCCACCTGTTTGTTTCAGGTATAACTTGTAAGATTGGGGGCAGCTTCAACACTGCTTCTAGAAAATGGACAGATACACCTGTTTGTTTAACTTGGGTGGACAGAAATCCAGTGAGGTCAGCTGCAAGGTCCTTACTGAATGTTGCTATAAGTTATCAATGGATTACCTACAACATAAAAAATGAAAGAACAGTGAATAGATTTTGCATAAAGTGCTAAAGTCTTTCAGGTCAGTACGATAGGTACCACACAAAGTACTGTTAGGTTATGCCCTTTTGCATTAGGAGGGGTTTAGATTCTGCATCAAGTTTGACTCTTCCAGAAGGGCTTTTTGGTCATTTTTCCTTTCTAGGGATTTGGTCAACGAGCAAAGTGATCGAAAGTCCTCTAATACAAGGTAACAAGCCAGTAGTCTGTATCAAAGAAACTTTGTCTTTAAGAATCAGATTTTAGTAGTTAAGTAGGACTGTTTTTGTTTGTTTTTTCTTCACTTGACAAATTGGTGCTTTGTTGCGGCTCAAAGAAATAACTCCTAGTACCATACTAAAAAAGTGATGCCTCTCAGGAATTATATCAGATTCAATGCCTCTCAACAATTACGTTTAAACATCATAACACCAGCCTAATTTATGCCCCCAACAAAAAATTACTCCCAAGAAAGTTAATTAAACCATCTCGATTGAAAAGGCAAGACTTGATCAGCAAAAGGAACCTGATTGGAGCTCAAATAACCAGCAGTGAAAAACTAATAATAATTCTGTTAAATATAAATACTTGATCTAAAAATGAATGGGTCTGACATGATAATTACGATATAATTTCACCACTTAGCTTGGAACCTTTCAACTGTGCAGTAACAAGCACAAATCCAACAAATTTTGAGAACCCTAATAATATCATAAAACTAGTAACTATTTTAATAAACAGAATGGCACTCTTTGTGTGCTCTCAGTCTCTTATTTTTTGTATTCAACATAAGTAAATTGGTTGTTGGTTCATAAGTCACAACCTAAAGCCCCATTTCCTTCCCATGGTCTTTTGCTTTTTATTTTCCTAACTTTGGCTTTAACCAACTTGTTCAAAAGTAATAGACAGTGATGCATAATTACCACATTTTTACGGTCCTAAATGATACTCAATTTATGCCTTGTTTCTCAATTTGATAGAAACAGCAAAGGATATTCTCCCTTAGATGAATCAAGATTAGATACCAATAATACCATAGTGTAAGTTTCTTTGGGACATTTCATCAAGTAACTTGTGCGCACAGTCAGGGATTACCAAATGGTAAATTAATGTTCACAAATGTAGTACCAAATACAGATCTTAAATTGAGGGAACAAAATAGTCACCAGATCTATCAAAAAGCTAAATTTATGAAGTAAATGCAAATGACCTCAAGTTGCTGATCTATCAAGAGAACAGGCAGAGCAGTTACCATTGTTAGAGAGAGCCTGGCTAGTTTGTCTGCTTGCATTTGAGAGAAGAGGTGGAGAAGTGGTTTAGGCAGCACGTGTGAAGCGTATCTCTGTGGGGCATTTCAACAAACAGTTCTGTTGCGACTTGCGAGAGAGGAGGAAGCTGACTAACAAACGGCTTGAGAGGAAGAGAGGAGTTATCAGAGGACCAAAGTGAGGAGGTGAGGTGAGGTGAGAGTGAGAGTAGAGGAGTTTAGAGGAGAGTGGGGCGCCGCGCTGAGACTAATCAAAGGAGAGTGTGGTGGTCCTTTGAGTCCGAATTTAAAGCAACCCTTCCTTTCCTTTCTTTGATAGGTAAAAAGCCAATTTTCATCGGTAGAAGAAGACAGGAGAAGGAGATGCGAGAAATTTTTTAATTTTATTGCCAATAACTTCAATTGGAGTCAATGCGATTCGAATTAGCATCCTCTGAGATACCTCATATTTTGCGTGACTTCTCCGAAAATCTCAACCGTTCAAATACGTTTTGCACGAATCTCGAAGCTCCTATAATACTGCCCCCTGCGCTAACCCTGAAAATCTTAACCGTTCAAATACGTAGGTCTTCGCCAATACTAATTTAATCGTTTTTCGTTTTTTTTTTGCTGCTTATTACTGTACTTGATCGGATATTTGATTGCGTTCTTATATTAAATAAATATGTTCAATCAAGTTTTCATTTATTTGACATAATCAAGTTACAAATAAATTATAAATTAAGAACCATACATAATCAAGTCCTGAATATTAAGGATCTTCAAAAAAAAATTAAGATTGAAATCAATAACTTAAGAGTTCTGAAACTTGACTAATACAATAACTTAGCCAACTCGTTTATTTTCAAAGAAAATTTGGACTTAACAAGGAAATTTTATTTTTGATAAAAATCTCTTCGACTCTGATGGAAACTTGGATCTTTTGGATAAATTTGTAAATTGAAAATAGTTTGCAAAATAATATAATGTCATTCACATCAATAATTATGATTCAACTTGTGATTTTCTCTTGTACTTATTTCGTAATATCTTTTTATTTCACAATAAACTTGCTCTATGACAATTTAAATACTAGTTAAATTTGTACATATATTTTTTTCAAAAATAAAAAAGTTGAGAGATAAGTTTGAAAAATATATACTTTATGATATGCAATATAAATAAATGATGATTGACTGTTAAGTGTTGACATATAATCTATTTAACTACTAGACTAGTAGACTCATAAAAAATAGAAACTTTAAATTAATTGACATTTCAGCATAATTAACGAGAAGAGTGCTATATTTTTTATTATTTCAACTAGAAAATTAAGTGATAGTAGAGAAATTAGTCTGCAATCTACTTTCAGGCTAGTACGGATGACTCTTAAGCATACTGTTGCAACTGGTAAATTTCGTTGGTGGTTTCATGGATTATGAGCTGCACTGTTCGGTTCTTGTCTGAAAACCAGTGTTTGTTCCTCTCTCGCCAAACATTCATTTTGAAAGGGACATTCCACTACAGCAAAAAATAGTACCAGTGACTGCTATCAGCGACAGGTGCTGTCGCAGGTTGCTGAAAGTCTTTTCCTCAAAAAATAAAATAAATAAATGACTGGTTTTGGAGACCACTATTTTCAGTGACCGTATCAGTGACCCTTTTTCTCCCGGTCGCTGAAAGTGTTAGGTAAAAAAGAAAATAGTCGATTTCACGCACCAGTACTGAAATTGTGCGCCACGTACCCCTTTTCTCTCCACGCGATTCCGCCGATCCGCCGATCCAAAAACCCATCTCCTCCACGCCACCCATTTTCTCTCCTCCGTGCAAACGAGATTTTGGCAAGGAGCTTCGCCGATCCGCCGATCCACCTCTGTCACTCTCCACCTCGCACGCCCCAGACCTAGACCCAACCCAATGCGAGGAGCTCCGCCGATCCGCCACTCCCTCCTCGCCTCGCAACTCAACCACCTTCTCGCCTACTCCCATCTTCCCGTCAAGGTATTGCCACCACCTCTCCAAATCCCCTGAGGCTTTGATCTCTTTGGCCTCTCCCGTGCCAGTTGGAGTAGATGTAGGTACCGAGTTTTTTTGCATTTTTTTTTCTATACCAGCACCGTTACAAATCTGTTACCAGAATAAGTGCTTTCAATCAATTGAAATACGGTAATCTTTTGAGTTCAGTTAGGCATACTGTACATATATACCAATTAGAACAGTAATTTGTTTTACTTTATTGTTTAGATATTTAAGTTTTATTTTCAGATGGAAATTTAATTAGAATGGAATCTGTTGTTGTTCAGAAACTTGGGTGTATATAGCATAACCAATTTGGTACTTTTACAAATAATAACCAGTTTTTGGTTTAATATGTTAGTAACTATTGATTGTTAATTAATTATTGATTTTGGACATGGGATTTTAGAAATCAAGAAAAGTCAAAATATGAAAGTATATAAATTAGCTAGATGAAAAGGGTTGTAATGTGTTTCAGTTATAAACTACTTAAGCTTCATGTTTTGATGCCTTTAATAAGATAGGAGAATATTGGTGTTTTCAGTCTTAGTTGGTACTGACTAAAGTCTTCAGGTTTGGACCAGTCGTGAATTGGGCCATCTGGGCCATCTTGGTAGCCTTTTATTAAAAAAAAAAAGGTTTATACCAGTTATGCTTTCTAAATTGCTTATTTGATTTGCACCGGTCATGATTCATGGTATGTGGTCGTGGATTATTTTATTTTGTGAGAATGCAAAGGAGGCATCATGTTACAAGATGATTGCAAATTTAGACAGTAATTAATTAATGCATATATAGTTTTCTACATCTTTTCAGTCTTGATGTATGGTATCATTATAATCGTAATGGCCAAATAACACTAAGTTTACTCCTGAACCAAATTCGAACTTAATTTACCCTATAATTGGCTAAATATGTTGCAGTATAACATGCACGGTAACATAGTTAGCACTTAGTATGGTAACAGGTACATGATCAGCAAAGCTCCTTTTGTTTTGATAAAAGAAAAAGAAAATATTTGAAACGTAACGTGACAGGAAGGAATCATGCCGACCTGTGGGCCCAGATGATTTGTACCGGCTCTTTTTTCTTGACCTTACTGTACATTAGTTGAGACAATTCATATCAGTCGTGTCATGTTTGAATTTTTTTTCAGCATGGACCAAACATAATTCACACCGGCACCTTCTTTTTTCATAACCTTACAATTCACTAATCACGATTCGTAATTGTAGGCCATGCTATGTTTGAAATTTAATTAACATGGACCAACATGATTTGCACCAGCTATTTTTGTTTCTTGACCTTACGGCTCCCTGGTACAAACTGTTGTTATAAAAGGACTGATGGACATGTCTTTACAATTCATGGTAAATATTGTTGTTATAAAAAGACTATTGTTATATAATGACACTTGCTTCTTATTTTTCCCTCTTTGGAATATTTTTTTAGTTGTATCTTGAAGAAATTAGAAGAAAAAAAATGAAAATTTTTCAGTATGAAGACAATTGCTTTGGATTTACATAAATGAAAGCATAAATCATATGATGTATTTAACTTACTATCTTACTATAGCCAAGATGTGGTATTTCCACATTTAATCCTTGAATATTTATGATATAATTTTCCAATTGGTTGTTGCACATTCAACATTCTTAATGTAGTAAATCTACAATTATTGAGAAAGGGGAGGTAGCACAGTTGGCTAGGAGAAAAGTTCTAGAATTGTTGGTTACTCAAAGGTCGAGAGTTTGATTCCCTCTCACGACTTCACAGCATCTGCGAAGATTTTCAAAAAAAAATCTACAATTATTTCACATCCTTCAATCAAAGTTTAAAATTTTTCTTGACAATTATTTCATTCAAAAATATTTTGAGATTGGTTCAAATTAGTATTTTATTAGTCAATTGATAATTCACATCGGCACCTTTTTTAATAACATAATTCACACCGGCACCTTCTTTTCTCATAACCTTATAATTCACTAATCATGATTTGTAATCGTACCGGCCATGTTATGTTTGAAATTTAATGAACACGGACCAACATGATTTGCACCAGCTATTTTTGTTTGTTGACCTTACGGCTCCCTGGCCAGTAATATGGGTACAAACTGTTGTTATAAAAAGACTGATGAACATGTATTTACAATTCATGGTAAATGGTTTGATATTATGTTTTTACATAATGGCACTTGTTTCTATTTTTTCCTATTTGGAATATTTTTTTAGGTTGTATCATGAAGAAATTAGAAAAAAAAATGAAAACTTTTCAGTATGACAATTGCTTTGGATTTACATAAATGAAAGCATGAATTATATGATGTGTTTAACTTACTATTTACTATAGTCAAGACGCAGTATTTCCACATTTAATCCTTGGATATTTATAATATAATTTTTCAATTTGGTTGTTACACATTCAACATTCTTGACGTAGTACTAAATCTATAATTATTTCAGATCCTTCAATCAAAGTTTAAAAATTTTCTTGACAATTATTTCATTCAAAATATATTTTGAGATTGGTTCAAATTAGTATTTAATTAGTCAATTGATAATTCACATAATATCAAAATTAATGACTTTAACTAGTAATGTAAGGTTTTACATAGTGAAGTCTTAATTAATAATTTTAGTGGGCTAATTTGAATTAAGAAAATAAAGTAAAATTTAATAATAATTATGTTCAATGATTGAAAAACTTATTGACAACAAAAATTAATAAGTGGACGCAATCAAATTTTCAACCAAGTACAATGAATAATAACAACTAATAAGTAGCCAAAATCGAAAAAAAAGAAAGATAAATGTTCTCCAGCACAAATCGAAGTAAAGGTCTTAGTCTCGCATTTTTGGCCCTTGAATCCCACCGACCACTCGACCAGATTGGATTGTTTTAAAATCGAACCAAAGTACGGTACTACTCCTCCAGTTCTCCCCCACTCAATAAAATTACCCACAGGCTACAGCGCCACACCGCCGCCTCATTCTCTTCTTTCTTCCTCTCCTCTCAGGCTCTCAGCTCATCTCCTCTCTCAACTCTCACTTACACTTCAACTGTTTGTCAAAATGCTCCTGGGAAGTTTTGGGGCTCTAAGCAGCAGGAACCACATGTAAAAAAAAAGCTGTCGGTCGAGCACCCTCACTATTGAAGACGCTCTTTGATTTATCAACTGCTTGCTGAACGCAAGAAACTGTCACCCTCCATCTTCTAGAAGCAATTCTAAGGTAACCACTCATCTTGCACTTGAACATTTTGGGGTTCTCTGGGCGTGCACGTTAGCTGCTTGATAAAATGTCCCGAGACATCACTGTCTGTATTCAATTTTTTTAAGTTGGATTTAATTAGGAAGGAAATAGGGGTTTAGATTATGAACCACAACAACCAGTTTAGTAAGGTTGAATACAAAAATATAAGAGAATGAGAGAACACTAAGAGTACCATTCTGAGGGATACATCTTATTTTTTTCAATATTTACAAGTTTATGAGCTAATTAGGGTTCTGATAGTTCTTAGGATCTGTGCAGGTTCCTCACAGCATCTAAACTTAGTTTTAAGGTTACAAGCATAATGGTGACATGATATTTTGATATATCATGTATAGGCAATTTATTATTAAATCAAATATTCTCTTAAGCAAAATTTCTTATGAGCAGGTTACAATACCAATTCCGAACAAGCACAGTTTTCTCAGGTTGTTTTGAGCTGATCAGGTTTGTACCGGCATGTACTGATCATCACTGTGCATGCACACAGCACACTATCTGCTGCCACAGATCCAAATTGTAAGGTTAATTTTGATCATTAGATTGCTTTCGTTTAATTATCTCCAGTAGGAGTAATTGGTTTGTTGGGACATAAATTAGGCTGGTTATTATAATTCTTATTCGTAATTTGTGAGAGGCATCGACTCTGGTATTTGTCCAGTCATACCAAATCTGTATGCCTCACCTGTATAGTATGGTATAGGAATTGTTTCTAAGATCCTCAATATAGCACCAACTTGTAATTTGGCAAAAAGCAATTGTAAGGTCAAAGTTTGAACCTCTCATTGGTATATTTTTTATTCTCTTATTAAAGAATAAAGAGTAATTAGTTTGTTGGGGCCATAAATTAGGCTGGTGTTCCAATGTTTATTTGTAATTATGAGAGGCATCAACTCTCTTATTGGTCAAGTTGTATCGATTCTAGAGGCCTGAGCTTCTTACTATGATACTAGGAATTATGTTTTAGATCCTCAACATAGAACCAATATGTAAAGTGAACAAAAACAGTCCCACTTAACTACTAAACTCTGGTCCTTAGAAGTTTAATGTTGTTTTGATACAGATTACTACAGGCTCAGTAGTGACTGGTATAGGAGTACTGAACTCAAAACATTAATGAAGTCAATAGAAGTTCTCTAATTAGCCTTTTGCTGTATTTAGCATAATTTGTTATTTTCGAAGGTTTTGTAGTCTCTTGTTGCTTCTTGATTCCTTGGACCACTCATTGACCAAAAAGCCCCTCTGGAAGAGCTCTATTACATTATACAACTAATTGTCCTTTGCTATACCTACCTAAGCACAAATTAAAAAAAAAATACAAAAATGTATAGCACAAAAAAGACATCTGGCAGTACCAAACTGTAGCCTAATAGCATGGTAGCTGATTTGATTGAAATCATGCTTGCAAGACTGTATAACTGTGTTGGAATATTTACATTTTGCATTGCTATTAAACACACGTCATGTACTGTACGGAGGGCTAGCTCCAGAATACTGAAGCCTAACTAGTACAGTACTTAGCGTGGTACCAACCTATTGTACTGACCTGCAAAATCCATTCACCATTCTTTCATTTTTTTTGTTTTGTAGGTAATCCATTGATTAATTATAGCACACATTCAGTAAGGCCCTTGCAGCCAACCTCTCTCCTCAAACTATGAGCAGTTTTGAGGCTACCACGGTTCTTATAAGTTATTCTTGAATCAACCATCTCCAAGAGGAGTTTTGACCATTTCCAACACACAGCCATGGTTGTAAAAGAACGCTGTAGGTCAGGCACCCTTACTATTTGTTGAATACTGTATTGTTAATATAAGGGTATTTAGGTAAAAGTGTGAATATAGTAGTTATAGGGACTAAAGTGTAAGATTGAGATAAGTTGTATATGTAGACAGATTATCTATGAATGAAGTAACTTTTTCCCATTCTCTCCGTAAACTTTATGGTATCATAGCCTCTCCGCTGCGTGTGTTGCGTGAGCCGCCGCTATTCCGCCTCCGTTGTGCCTCCGCCCAGAGCAAGCGCGTAGTCGCAGAGAGAGTTGCAGCGCGAGTAGCCCAGCGCGTAGTCGCGCGCGAGTAGTCCAGCGCGAGTACAGCGCGGAGCATCGGTCGTGACTGGTTGTCGCCGTTAGTTACTGTTTGTTTCCGCGGGTCCAGCGAGAGTCCAGGTTCTCCATTGTCGCCTTTTTCCAGGTTCTCCATTGTCGCCTTTTGGTGCTGTTTGTTTCAGCGAGAGTCTAGGTTTTTCTAGGTTTTCCATTTCCGCGCCTTTTGTTGCTGTTTGTTTCAGCGAGAGTGGTCGTGCCTTTTGTTGCTGTTTGTATCACTGGTTGTTGCCGTCTCTCCATCTAAATCTAAAAAAAAAAAGGAAAAATGGCAGAAGACAGAAATTTCTTTAAATCATCTCAGGTCATCTCAGTGAGATTGAATGGGGCTGAGAACTATCTGTTGTGGTCAAGACAAATGCTTATGCATTTGAAAGGTCAGAGATTAACCGGGTATGTTACCGGTACGGCAAAGAAACCAGAACTTTCAGAAGCTGAGAAGAAAGATGGCAAGATAGAGGAGAAAGCTGAGTTTCAGAAGTGGGAAGCAGACGATGGGCAGGTTATGTCATGGCTGGTCAATTCGATGGAGGGTAGACTGCAAAGTCAGTTTATGATGTTGAACACTGCTCGACAAGCGTGGGATCGAGCGGCCGAGATGTATTCTCAAAAAGGTAACCATGGGCAGATCTATCACCTCCAGTCTAAGTCAGACAGTCTGGTACAGGGAGAAATGAGTGTGACTGAGTATTTCTCAGAATTGAACAATATGTGGGAGCAAATGGATTTCTTTGATCCTTTGGCGATGACATGCTCAGTAGATGCCCTAGCCTTCACAAACTGGTTGGAGAAAAGGACCTTTCGCTTCCTTGCTGGCCTCAACTCTGAGTTCGAGCAGATCCGACAGAGTCTCTGGCAGAGGAATCCGCTACCTGCTCTTCGTGATGCCTTTGCAGTAGCGGTTCAAGAGGAAAGCAGGAGGAAGGCAATGATATCCTTGCCAGTACAAGAGGGTTCAGCTATGTTCATCCAGCCACACTCAGTGTCCTCCCAGGGTGACCAAGTCTGTGATCACTACCATAGGAAAAATCACACTCGGGAGACTTGCTGGGACTTACATGGAAGACCAGCTAGAGGACGAGGTCGTGATGGTGGACGTGGCAGAGGACAAGGTAGAGGTCGTGGACCAGGACGTGGTGGAGGATACCAAAAGGCACATGTGGCTGACAACACTAGTACGCCAAGTTCAGGCACTGATGATAGGTTGACCCAACTGGTGACTCAGCTTGCAGCTCGTCTCTTGTCCACTACCTCAGCTAGCAGTGCCTCATCTATTGTTGCTCCATCTGGGGCTGACGGTTACATTCCTTCCTCTCTTCTTACCACTGTAGTTAGACCTGTTGGCACTGTTATAAAAGCCCTAATAGCCGAGTCTAGCCCTGATCAGTCCTAGATTGTAGACTCTGGGGCATCTAAACATATGACCCCTGACCCAACATTGTTCAAAACCTATAAGCCTATGTCTGGGAGAGAAAAAGTACAAACAGCCGATGGCTCGCTTTGTTCAATAGCAGGAGTTGGGGATGTAACATGTACTCCAGACCTCCAGCTATCATCAGTTTTTCACGTTCCTAAATTCACCAATAACCTCCTATCAGTTAGTCAATTGGTAGACGATCTTAACTGTGTTGTTTCTCTGTCTCCTACTCATGTTGTGTTGCAGGAGCTGAAGACAGGAAGAGTGATTGGTATTGGCAAGAGGAGTGAAGGCTTGTACCGACTTAAGCAAGGAGGGGAGGTTTTGGACCCGAGAGCCTGTTTGGCAGAGACTCCAGAGTTGGAGATGTTTTTGTTACATAGCCGTTTAGGGCATATATCTTTTAACGTGCTTGGAAGGCTGTATCCCAAGTTGTATTCTAAGTGTAGCAAGACTAAACTAGTATGTGATGCTTGTGAGTTTGCTAAGCACACCAGAACAATGTATCCCTCTTTTGGTAATAGAAGTGTTTCTTGCTTTGATATTGTTCATTCTGATGTTTGGGGGCCCTCGAGAGTTACTGCTCTATCTGGTTCAAGGTGGTTTGTCACCTTTATTGATTGTTATAGCCGGATGACTTGGCTGTACATGTTGAAGAGTAAAGATGGAGTTTTGGAGTGCTTCAAGACTTTTCACAAGATGGTGGAAACCCAATTTGAGAAAAAAGTGAAGGTGTTACGCTCAGATAATGGCACAGAATACACCAACAGGGCAATGCAAGAATTCTTACGAGGTAATGGTATTGTACATCAAACTACATGTGTGAATACACCTGAACAAAATGGTGTTGCAGAAAGGAAGAACAGGCACATCCTGGAAGTGACGAGGTGCCTCCTTTTTGCCATGAATGTTCCGAGGTACCTTTGGGGAGAAGCAGCGCAGACTGCTACGTATTTGATCAACAGAATGCCTTTGAGAGCGGTGGACTTCAGTACACCACTCGAAATGCTCACAGGGACCACCTCATTCAAGGTACCTCCCAAAAAGTTTGGTTGTGTGTGTTTTGTTCATAACACAAGTCCAGGTATTAGCAAACTCGATGCGAAGGCCCACAAATGTGTGTTTGTTGGGTACTCCAGTGGGAAAAAGGGGTATAGATGTTATGACCCTGTGAAAAAAGGATGCTGGAAAGCTTGGATGTGACATTCCGAGAAACAGAACCCTATTTTACTCTTTCCGATGCACAGTCCAATGCATCTTCAGTTACATTTCATGATCTTCTGAAGGTGGTTGTCACCTATCCCTCGGACCGAGTTGGTCGAGAGGGGGAGAGTAAGGAATCTGACAACAGTATGCCCAATACTACGATTGGCCTAAGTCCAACTACAGAGACAGATCGGGACTCAAGCATTGACCAAAACCTACCACCTCCTAATAGGCAGATCAACAAGGTTTACACTCGAAAACCTCGCCATGAGAATGTTGAGCAACCTCCGGTCCAAGATCAATACCAATTACTTGCTCCTGTCGACGGCTCGCTCACACCACAGCCTTCAGGTAACTCAGAGTTACCCTCAGGTACTCCTCTTTTCTCTGATCTCGATCTTCCTATTGCCTTGCGCAAAGGAGTCCGGTCAACTGTCCTGAAGCAAGGGGAAGATGTCTCAACCTCGCATCCTATCTCTCACTATGTCTCATTTGAGACACTTTCCCCTACTTACAAAGCGTTTGTAACCTCCTTACACTCTAACTCTGTTCCATGTGATTGGAGGAAAGCAATGCAGGACCCAAAGTGGAAGAAAGCAATGTTCGAGGAGATGAGAGCATTAGTCAAGAATGACACTTGGGATATGGTCCCTAGACCGTCCGACAAAAGCACTGTAGGATGCAAGTGGGTATACTCGACAAAATATACTCCAGAGGGAAAGGTGGACAGATTCAAGGCCAGATTGGTGGCCAAGGGCTACACACAAACGTATGGTGTGGACTATGAGGAGACCTTTGCTCCAGTGGCTAAAATGAATACTGTCAGAACTCTCATCTCGTGTGCGGTAAACTTTGGGTGGGATTTGTGCCAGTTAGATGTTAAAAATGCCTTTCTTCATGGGGACCTAAAGGAAGAGGTATATATGGAGATCCCACCTGGGTTTGAAAATGAACAACTGAAGGGTAAAGTGTGTCACCTGAAGCGCTCCCTGTACGGGTTAAAGCAGTCACCACGAGCCTGGTTTGACAGGTTTTCTATGGCAATGAAAAAACTAGGCTATCAGCAAAGTAGTGCCGATCACACTATGTTCATCCAAAGGAAAGGAGAGAAAATCTGTATTCTGGTGGTGTATGTGGATGATATAGTGTTAACAGGTAATGATCCTGTTGAGATGAAGAGGCTTAAGGCCAGCTTAGCCACAGAGTTTGAAATGAAAGACCTGGGTGAATTGCGCTACTTTCTAGGCATTGAGGTTGCTCGCTCAAAAAAAGGGGTAGTTCTTTCACAGCAGAAGTATGTTCTAGATCTGCTGAGAGACACGGGAATGCTTGGGTGTCGACCTGTCAATACACCCATAGACCCTAATAATAAGCTGAAGGGAGGAATAGGTGATCAAGTAGATAGAGGACAGTATCAGCGCCTAGTAGGCAGACTGATCTACTTAGCACATACTCGACCTGACATTGCATACGCTGTGAGCGTAGTGAGCAGGTATATGCACGACCCTAGAATTCCACATGAAGAGGCCGTGTATCAGATTCTGAGGTATCTCAAGAGTTGTCCAGGAAAAGGTGTGCTCCTGAGTAAAAATGGGCACACTAGGATTGAAGTCTATACAGATGCCGATTGGGCAGGGTGTCTTGATGATAGAAAGTCAACTTCAGGCTACTGTTCGTTTGTTGGGGGTAATCTGGTTTCCTGGCGAAGCAAGAAGCAGAATGTAGTAGCAAGGTCTAGTGCAGAGGCTGAGTATAGAGCCATGGCCCAAGGTGTGAGTGAAGGGTTGTGGTTACGAAGATTGCTATCGGAATTGGGGTTGTTGGAGAACAAACCCATACTGTTGTACTGTGACAACAAGGCGGCTATAAACATAGCAAACAACCCAGTACAACATGACAGAACCAAACATGTCGAGATTGATCGACACTTTATCAAGGATAAACTTGACGAGAGCATTATATGTATGCCTTTCGTTCGTACCAAGGAGCAAATTGCCGATGTCTTCACAAAAGGGTTGAGTGTCATAGACTTCTCCAATGTAATAGGCAAGATGAACATGATCAATATCTATGCATCATCTTGAGGGGGAGTGTTGAATACTGTATTGTTAATATAAGGGTATTTAGGTAAAAGTGTGAATATAGTAGTTATAGGGACTAAAGTGTAAGATTGAGATAAGTTGTATATGTAGACAGATTATCTATGAATGAAGTAACTTTTTCCCATTCTCTCCGTAAACTTTACTATTAAAGATGCTCTTCAATTTTTTGATCGCTTGCTGGCTGCGAAGAACCCGCCACCGTCCATCTATTCCTTTAATCAACTCTTTACAGCCTTAACTCGTATGAAGAACTCGGACAACCATTATGCAACTGTCATTGCCCTTTTTACCGCTTGACCCAACCTAAAAGGCTCTCAGCCTCGCCCAATATCTACACCTACTGTATCTTGATTTCCTACTGTATCCGAATGAATCGACCAAGACTAGGCTTGGTTTTCTTGGGGCGGTTTATTAAGGGCGGGCAGAGTGCTGAACCTAGCATCTTCAATCCACTACTTAAGGGCCTTTGTTCTCAGAATAGGATAAGTGAGGCCATAGCCATGGCGTTCAATAAAATGCCTAGGCTTGGCTGCACACCGAACTTGATCTCCTACAACACTATTATTGATGGCCTTTGTAAAGAAGGCGATGTGAGTAAAGCATTTAGTTTGTTTGAGCGAATGCTTTCAGAGGGTATTGTGCCAAATGTAATCACATACAGCTCACTGATTAATGGCCTGTGCAAGGAAGGAGATACTGAGAAGGCTGAGGAACTGTTGTCCTACATGGTTTCTAAAGGACTTCAACCTGATGTTGTGACCTATACTACTCTCGTGGATGGGTTGTGCAAGAAAGGGCAATTGGGCAAGGCAGTGGAAATGCTCCAGTCCATGGTTTCTAAAGGACATGATCCCGATGTTGTGACTTATAATACCATCATTGATGCACTTTGCAAGGAGGGAGAAACTGAAAACGCACAAGAGTTGCTATGTAATATGATTTCTAGAGGTACAAATCCTGATGTTCGTACCTATAGTACTCTTATAGATGGGCTTTGCAAAATGAACAAAGTAGAAAAGGCAAAGAAGGTGCTGAATGAGATGGTTTCAAAGGGAATATTGCCTAACACCGTGACTTGCACTATCATTGTGGATGTAGTTTGCAAGAGGGGGGAACCTGACAGGGCAGAGAAAATATTGTATGATATGTTTGATAAAGGTGCCACACCTGATCTTATCACATATACTAGTGTTATACATGGATATTCTAAACTAGGCTGTTGGAAAGAGTCAATTAGAGTATTCAAGGATATGGTTGATCGAGGGTTTTTGCCGAATGAGGTTACTTACAGATCAATGATGGATTCTTTGTGCAAACAAGGACAAAGCAAGGAAGCTGACAAGTTGCTCGACTTAATGGTAAGGGGAGGTATAAAACCAGGTGTTGTATCATATAGAATTTTACTTATCGGCTATGCAAATTATGACACTATCAATGATGTGTTGAAAATCTTAGATCAAATGCAACTCAATCATGTAGGGCCAGATCTCCCGACTTACACTTCCTTGCTGAAAGCATATGCAAAGAACAGAAAAGTAGATCAGGCTATGTGCGTGTTGAACAGAATGAAGCAAGAAGGGGTGAAACCCGATATAGCTGCCTCTGCTCCAATTTTAGAATTGCTTTTGAAAATGGGGTGAGACGAAGATGCAAAAGTTGTCATGGACCAGACAAGTGGTAAAACAAATGATTGATGTGTTGATTCAGATTGAAAATGGTTGATTAGAATGTAGATAATCAATATATGTAATTTGGGGAGTTTGTTGTTCTAGTAGATGAAGTACTTGTACTGCTTTGCTCAATATTTCTCTTTTTCTGGATATTTTCATTATCTTTTTACTGCTCTTTATTTATTAGTGATGTTTTCTTTACTTAGTTTGAATCTTGTATTCTATTTTGCGTTGAAATTTTATTGACTTTTACTTGGAGTTGTGCTGCATCCAACTTGTTGAATTCAGTGCTTACCAGGTAAGTACCATTGTTACATCCTCTCTGATCCTATTCTCAGAATTACATTGCAAGGTCACCACCAAAGCAATTGCATTGCATGTTTGGAATCAAATATTTTTTTTTGTTTGTGTTAAATACCTGTAAGTCAGAATTAGATTCTCCTTTTCTTGCAAGTCAAACAATATATACAAGAGAATGTTCTCTGTATATAAGTGAAATTTATGAATTTCTCTAATTCTTAAAGTCAGATGGAAATTTAGGCCACATTAGACTCCAGAACTATTCGATGGTGTCAAGATTCGCATAAAACTCAAATCTAACAGCTCAGCGAACTCCTCTTCATTTTTCTAAATAAAAACGATGATAACGGATGCTATTTTCTATTTTTCTATTTTTCTATTTTGTATTAGTTGTGTGGCATCGAATTTATATAATTAAAACGGTTTTGACTTTCGAGTTTTTAGTGTAGTGTTTGCCAACTAAGTAATGGGTGAATTTTCATGCGAAAGTAGTTTTCAGTCATTCATAATATAAGTTTGCTTTAGGAATGTGCATATTTTTCGTAAGCTAATAAACATTTTTATAGGCACTTGGGGTATGAAGTATCAGTTGACAGTTTGGTCGGTTTAAATATTTTTTTAACATCATTAAAATACAATATAACAGGCAACAATAGAGGAATTAAGTATCAAGCTTCAAGGCCAATCTCCAAATCTTTGGCCAAGGCTCCGGCCTCATGGTCAACCCACACAAATCTATGATTTGGTTCAGTTCTAAATGTAATGATGAATGCCAGCAGCTTGTTTTAAGGGAAATAAATGCTGGATTGGCAACAGCAACAGCAATGAATAGAAGAATTCTGGCGCAAATCCGGCATGCCCGAGATGCTCCTTGGAGAATGAATAGCACATTTTCCTATGAGGGTTTAGCACTTACTGCTTGATTTTATCATGACACTTATCACAATCACCGAGGGAATGGACGCTCAAAAGATTGCATGTGTTTGTTGAAGGCGAGGTCTTCAATGGTAAGAAAATATTGCCATTATCTATGATTGCCCAGGCAAATTAAACGTTTAATCAATACTCGTACTTTTGTAGAGTTTAGATATTGTTCTCATTTTATATTTAAATTACTGTATGTTGCCGCTATCCAAATCCAGACCATACATAACTTGTGCACCATCGCTGATTGGAGGGTAAAGATTTTAACAGAGCAGTTTTGGCTTCATGGAGCGTACGGAGGATCAAAACAGTGTATTGAGATGACTGCTTGGAGCAAGGAGTGAAGTGAGCATTGCTGTAAAGAGCTTTAGTAAGGAGTAACCATCATTTCATTCTTGTGATGGGACCCACATCATAGTGGCATTTCCTTCAATTTCGCACTTGTCAATTCTTCTCTGGGAGAGGTCACATAATGGCACTTGCTTCTTATTTTCCCTCTTTGGTATATATATTTTTTTGAATTGTATCTTGAAGCTTAAGCAATTAGAAAAAAAAAAAAAGATGCAACTGAGATTATTGTGAAATTGTTGTGGCTTCTGTAATGCAACTTGTGTTGTACTGTTGTATTGATGCAACTGAGCTTCTATAATTTTATCTTTTAGTAATTATTTTTATATGTTGATCATGTGATTATGTGCAAGGTTTTGCTAATTGTTGTGGCTTCACTCATATTTGCTTCAGTTTGGGTGGCCATATTGAGTTCCAACGGAAATCTAATGGTAGGTGTATTACTGTTCTGGTGGGTTCTCTGGTTTCTCGGAAAATTAACTTGAAGAGGTCACGTGGGTTCCTGATTTTGACAGGATGGAAGAAAGACGAACGATCCTTCCATCAATGAAGAGAAGATAACATGGGAGAATCAAGCTGAGGATCGATATTGTTGGGTTGGTTGGTCATAGGCCAACTAGATGTCTTTATCATGCAATTGAAAAAAAAAAAAAAAAAAATCCTAGACGGTGAAACCGGAATCTGAAAATTTATAAATGAAGAAAGTCATGACCATTGATCAGGCTCCAACAGTTTCACTTTATGTAAATTTATGTAAACTGTTGAGGCTTCTCTAATGCAACCTGTGTTGTATTGATGCCAATGGGCTTCTATAATTTGTTAGCTTTTACTAATTATTTTTATATATTGATGTGATTATGTCCGAAATTTTTATTAATATCCAAATAAAAATTTAAATTTTAAAATCGACATCATATTTCACAAGATTTTGAAAACAATCCAAACTACAGATTTATTTCTCAGTTTTAGGCTGAATTACCGCATATTTATTTTCCGGTTTTGGAATTCCAAAACTGCAAAAAAAATTTGCGATTTTGATTTTAGAATTCCAAAACCACAAATTCTTTTCGCGGCTGTAAGAAAAATTAAAATATTTCTTTGTGTGTTATTGAAAAAAAATAAAAATATTTTGAATCTGAGTTATTGATTCCGGTTCAAAAGTCATTTCTAGATAAATACAGAAAATATTGTGATCCTTCTATTTCTAAAAAAAAAAAAACTTTAAGTTATTTAAGTATCCTTTGTCAGAGAATGTAAAATATTTTCGAAAATTGGCCAATGTATATTTGTACATAGTACAAACACCTATAAGGATTTAATTAGGAAAAATTGGTTATTTGCCACTCCAAAACCTTTCAATTTGAAAAATGCCACTCTAAAATTAGAAATTATCCTAATACCATTCTAAACTTACTTAATTCTTAATTTTGCCACTCCAATACAATTGTTATACTATTTTTATTAAAAATTAATTGAAAAATACTGTTTTGGAATAGGTATTTCTGTATTTCCGATTATACCCTTCATACCCTTTTCAGATACAATTTTCCGATCGATCAATTCGCCATGCCGACCAATTCGCCATGGCGCCTCCCTTTCCTACGCGCCTCTTCCCATGCCCCCTCTTTTGCACCTCTCTCTCTCAAACCCCTCTGCTATAGCCCTTCCCGTCGCCTAACTACAACTCTCGCCACCGCCAACTCTGACCAATCGGATCCGCCTCTCGCCTCGGCGGCGGAGATCGAAATGCTCCCCGGCCGAGATGGAGTCTTCTTGGTCCGGCTTCCTTCGGTCGTCATCCTCTGGGACCTCAACAACAAGCCACCACGTGGGCCCCCTTTTAACGCCGCGACCTCACTCAAGCACACCTCCTCACTCCTCGGACAAGTCGGGGAATTCTCGGCATATGCAAACCAGCATGCCTTCTCGTACGTGCCAGAACGGGTACGGTCGGAACATATCGAACGGCGCCAACTCGACTTGCTTGAGAAGAAAGGGTTGGTGACACCGACTGATCCGTACACGTGCAGAATGTGTGGGAGAAAGTTTACGACCAGACCGGAGCTGAAGCGAATTTTAAGCAGTTGCATGAAAGAGAGCGCATGAAGAAGGTCAATCGGATGCGGTCCCCCAAGGGCAAGAAGCAGCAGAAGTATTGTTTCTCTTTACAATGCTAATTGATTTCGATTAGAGTAATTAGGAGTGTCAGATATTTTGTTGTGAAATATCTGACAAGATGACATTTCGTCTATTTGGAGAGAAAGACCTGTTGGAGTTATGTTTTCTCTAAAGGGTATTTTAGTCATTAATAAAAAAAAAAATTTAAACAAGACAAATACATTATTAGTGGCAAAATTAAAAATTAAGTAAGTTTAGAGTGGCATTAGGATAATTTCTAATTTTAGAGTGGCATTTTTCAAATTGAAAGGTTTTGGAGTGACAAATAACCAATTTTCCCATTTAATTAATGCCATTGATATAAACATATATTTTTATCCATTGATAGAATTTGTAGATTTTATACTTTTGATAAAAAAAAGTCAATAGTAGTAGTTTCGGAACTCAAACAGTTGGAAACGACAAACAATTTTTAATACAGCTTGTGTTTATTTTGAATTTCAAAATAAAAAATATCTATATATTGGTCCGACGGTCTAAATGCTAACTCACAACTTTTGATTTTCAATGAACAAAATATTTCTGTTTAGATCCGGACTAATTCGGCTCGATGTAAAATGCACAGAGCTACTTTAAATATTGGTACATCTGCAGGGATCCGCCTCTGCTTCTTTTCTTAGAGAAAAGGAGGGCCCTGCTTTTCCGATCCGAACCATTCAAAAATTTGCATTCACGTATCTCGATAAAACAACTTTTTTATATACAAATCTCAACAAATTTGAATGGTTCGAATCGGAAAAGCAGGGCCCTCCTTTTCTCTAAGAAAAGGAGCAGAGGCGGATCCATCTAGTGATAGAATAGAATAGTGTCTAGATCTAAACAAAAATATTCAGTAACCGTAGGTGATATGAATTTCTTTGAGAGCTGGTTTGAAAATTGAAATATTTCTCGACTCCCGATTCGAGTTTAGACCTTTATTCATAACATTAAAAAATAATTAATTAAATCTGTAACATTATTTTCGAAAAATGTCAAAAAGTAGCAAAGTCACTATGAATGAGAAATAATAAATTTTTTTTCGGCCAGTACTGGATTAAACATATTTTTTTACTGTTAATCTATCAAATTAAGTTTATAGAAATTATAAAAAAATCAGAAATAATTATTTTTAAATATTTACCGATGTCAAATTTCGAGCGGGTAAATTTGGAATACTATGATTTTAAATTAGTACCTGTTAAATTATTTTTTCGGCCGATAATAATTATTTAAAAATGTCAATCGTAATTCATATATTATATCATCGGCCAGAATATTATTTTTTAATTTATTAACTGTCCAACATGACGTCTATCATATCTAAATTATGATTGATATTTATTTTTGAAAAAAATTCAAATATTTTTGGAATATCACTCGCAAATAATTTGCAAATAATATATAGATTTGAAAATAATTATGGTTGAATTTAAAAAAATAATATTTCGAACAGAAGTAGAGTGTTCTTAAGCTCAGCAAACCTCTTGGTGAACTTAATTTCAAACCATATCGGATTGGCTTCATACAGCGAATTCAAACCATTGAAATCAATGTACTTTTTGAAAGATGCATTTATATGTAAAATTTATAAATGTTCGAATATATTCAGATATGTTTGCTATTTTAAATAAATATTGGAATACGTATTAAAAATACCTGAATCTGCTCTGAATTCGGACGGATAATTCCGCATCCGTTTACTCGTCAAATATGGACTTAAATTCTTTTTTTTAAAATATAAAAGATTGGGTGGGGGTTTTGTCCAAACAATAGCTTTGGACAAACTCTCATCCAAAGCCGGTCCTAAACCGTCCAATCTACATCAAAATTCGTATAAATATTTAGATTCAAGGAGCTATTTAAATTTATTAAATTTTAAATATGTTTGCACGAATCTCAATGCAAATCGAAAGTTTGAATTTGTCTTTGGATGAGGCTTTGTCCAAAGTCCTTTGGACAAAACCCAATCCCTAAAAGATTACATATGAAAGACGTGATCGAATTAAAATTATGGTATGCTCTTAATTTGTTTAATTTAAATCTTTTGATTTTGTTATATGCATTGTGATTTATGGAGTCTATTTTTAAACATTTATTACAATTCAATTGTAGTCGTTATTATTCTCTTTTTTGGAAGTTTTTGAAAATAATGTTGCAGCGTGGATACAATTGTACTATTACTCAGCGTTAAATTACTCTTAATATTTTGTTAAGAATTCAATTGTAGTCATTTTATTTTATTTTTATAAGTTCCTTAATGTAAAATAGAATAGAGCTGCACGAGGCACTATATCACTGTTTACAAAATTAACACTAAACAAATAATTTGTTTAATATAAGCATAAATTTTTTACCCATTGATAGAATTTGTATATTTTATACTTTTGATAAAAAAACTTAATAGTAGTAGTTTCGGAACCTCAAACAGTTGGAAGCAACAAACAATTTTTAACAAAATATTAAGTCTGAATGCATGCTACTAATTTACATTATATGAATGCATGCATCTAATATTTAGTCTGAATGTATGCATCTAGTAATCTCAAATTTTTCCTGATTTTTCATAATTATCAAAATGCATGCATCCAAAAATGAATTTTAAATAAAAGCGTGCATTTATCATATGACAGATTTAATTTATAATTATTAAATTGGAGCAGCAAGAACACACAAACCTCACAAGATTTTTTTTTTTTGTTAAATACAAGATTAACAAATAAATGTTTTTGTGAAATACGTACAAACCTCCCACATCACTCGTCAAGTGGATATGTCATAGGAATTAATATCAACTGAGGTAACAAAATATTTGAGTTTAGATCGGGACCATCCAATCTACCTTAATTAGCACGAATATTATAGAGATTTTGTACATTCTATCTCGGATTGAATTGGTTCAGATTCTAATCGAACATATTCTAATCTAAACTCAAATATTTTGTTACGGACTCAATGTATAATTCTATCTTTCTATTGAGATTTCTTAATTTTTCTAGCGCTCAAGATTTACCACTATCCGATCCATATCCGATCTGTTTACCCCTACGAACAACTCATATCATCTGAATTCTCAAAATATACCAATAAACCTTGGAAATTAAATAAATCTGCTGTTATTCGCAAGGAATATCATGAACATGCACGTTGTTATTTCAATCTCAACTGTTGGTCTTTGTTGAGATTTTTGCATGAAAATCATACTTCTTTAAGATTCGCACATGGAATTGTTTGAACTCCTTGCGTCTTGTAAAATTTAAAAATATGGAATATTTCGCATAGAAAGCAACAATATAATACTTGTTCAATTATGAATATAATTGCTCAAAAGTTATAACAATATAATACTTTGCTCGCATGATAGAAGAACTTTTATTGTCAACCAATTAATTAAACTATATCCGTCCGATTTATAGTCAAATTATTTTTTGTCGATAAAACAGTTAGAGAATCGTTTATAACCAATTTATTTATATCAAGGAGAAATTTATCGGTACCAATAAATTTAAATCCTAGATAACTATTTTAAACTTTTAAATAACAAAACTAATCAATTATGTATATCATGCTGCGTACACAAAAAAATATATCATTTTAATTTTATTTTGATACCCACGAAGAGTTAATAAAATTAACAAATTAACGATTTAATTCTTCATCAAACAGTATATATTTATTAAAATCAAAATCTTATAATTTTTTTATATACAAGTAATTAAGATGATTTAAAAATATATCAAACAGTATATATTTATTAATTTAAATACAAATTAAAAAATTAACACCATTTGATATTTAATAATCCTAGATCATCCCTCCCTTTTTTTTTGGGCCAACAACCCATATATAGGTATTCATTATATTGAAAAGCTGTGATTACAAACCTTACAATTGTCCCAAACAGAAAAAATTCCTAAAATGTGCTCACACAGTGCACTATGGTGACAAATAATAGAGAAACCCCTTGTGATGTTCATGAACAATGCCCAATCTAATAAAACCCTGAAATGCTACAAAATGTCCTTTCGAGTGAAATATAAAACAGGATATACATACAACAGTAATTCAAAAAGACAGAATATAAAGCAGTTATATGAGCAGCTTGCTTCCAACAATCCTTGTGTTCTTTTAAGGAGGATATGTTCATCAGAACTTGGTTCACTTCCACAGATCCCACAACCTTGTACCAGTCCTTATATCATGTACCATACCCCAAATTACAACCAAAACTCACATAAAAAAACCAGCAAAAAAATATAGGCTACAAGTACCAATTTACAACGAAACCCCTCGGAAAACCAATTTTTTCCGCAGAAAACTACAACCCAAGGACAGCACTACACAATATATACAAAGACAAGTACACCCAAAATTATATACAAAGACACCCAAAAATTACAAGGACACCCAAACACCCCTAGGAAAACACAAGCACAGCACCACCCAATATATACAAAGACACCCAAAAATTACAAGGACACCCAAACACCCCTAGGAAAACACAAGCACAGCATCACCCAATATATACAAAGACACTCAAAAATTACAGCACGAAAAGCATGTACCAGTTGCACGGAATCTGTAAATAACAAACATCTGGTCTGACCATGAGAAGCTGTGGCTTGCATACCAATCAAGAGACTGTGGGCTTCCATATGAAAGAGGAAAAAGCAGTACAACATTTATAGCCGAATTGTATAAGCTTACACACCCAAAACCAACTTTCTACGGTCTATGCCAAAGGGCTATTAGTGGAGTCAAATTAAATACAGCACAACTGCAAGTGAAAACACAATGAAATCACAAAGAAAAATTAAATTAAATGCAGAATAACCAAATAACATTACAAATTATAACAAAAATAATCAGCCAAGTAGTACAAAAACTTTTAAAGTTAATTGCACAAGGAACTGCCCAAAGTTAATTAACTGATTATCTACATTTCAAGAAGCCATCTTCCACCCGATTTGGCACATCAATCATTTGTCTTGCCACTTGTCTGCTCCATGAGATCTCTCGCATCGTCATCGCGACCCATTTTCAAAAGCAGTTCTAATACTGGTGCAGAGGCAGCTAAATCGGGTTTCACCCCTTCTTGCTTCATTCTGTTCAGCACACGCATAGCCTCGTCTACTTTTCTCTTCTTAGCATATGCTTTCAGCAAGGAAGTGTAAGTCGAGAGATCTGGCGCTACATGATTGTGTTGCATTCTAGCTAAGATTTTCATCACATCATCGATAGTACCATAATCTGCATAGCTGATAAGTAAAATTTTATATGATACAACATCTGGTTTCATACCTCCCCTTATCATTAAGTCGAGTAACTTTTCAGCTTCCTTGCTTTTCCCTTGTTTGCACAAAGAATCCATCATTGATCCATAAGTAACCTCATTCGGAAAAAAGCCTCGATCAATCATATCCTTGAAAACCCTAATTGCCTCTTTCCAACAGCCTAGCTTAGAATATTCATTTATAACACTATTATATGTGATAAGATTAGGTGTGGCACCTTTATCAAGCATATCATACAATAGTTTCTCTGCCCTGTCAGGTTCTCCCCTCTTGCAAACTAAATCCACAATGATAGTGCAGGTCACAGTGTCAGGCAATATTCCCTTTGAAACCATCTCATTCAGCAACTTCTTTGCCTTCTCTACTTTGTTCATTTTGCAGAGCCCATCTATAAGAGTATTATAGGTACGAACATCAGGATTTGTACCTCTAGAAATCATATTACATAGCAACTCTTCTGCGTTTTCAGTTTCTCCCTCCTTGCAAAGTGCATCTATGATGGTAGTATAAGTCACAACATTGGGATCATGTCCTTTAGAAACCATGGACTGGAGCATTTCCACTGCCTTGCCCAATTGCCCTTTCTTGCACATCCCATCCACGAGAGTATTATAGGTCACAACATCAGGTTTAATTCCTTGAGAAACCATGTAGGATAGTAGTTCCTCTGCCTTCTGAGTTTCTCCTTTTTTGCACAGGCCATCAATCAGCGAGCTGTATGTGATTACATTTGGTGCAATACCCTCTGAAAGCATTCGCTCAAACAAACTAAATGCTTTACTAATTGCGCCTTCTTTACAAAGGCCGTCAATCAGTGAGCTGTATGTCACTACATTTGGCACAATACCCTCCAAAAGCATTTTCTCAAACAAACTAAATGCTTTACTAACTGCGCCTTCTTTACAAAGGCCATCAATAACAGTGCTGTAGGAGATCACGTTAGGTGTGCAGCCAAGTTTAGGCATTTTATTGAACGCCATGGCCACGGCCTCACTAATCCTATTCTGAGAACAAAGGCCCTTAAGTAGTGGATTGAAGATGCTAGCGTCAGCTCTCTGCCCGCCCTTAATAAAACGCCCCAAGAAAACCAAGCCTAGTCTCGGCTGATTAATTCGGATACAGTAGCTGATCAAGACACTATAGGTGTAAACATTAGGTGACGGTAAGAACCCTCTTGATTGGGTCCAGCGGTTAAAGAGTGTAAAGACAGTTGCATAATGGCTGTTTGAGTTCTTCATACGAGTTAAGGCTGTAAAGAGTTGGGTAAAGGAATAGATGGACGGTGCTGGGTTCTTAGCAGCCAGCAAGAGATCAAAAAATTGAAGAGCATCTTTAATAGTAAGAGTGCCTGACCGATAATGTTCTTTTACAAGTAATTCCAGCTGGCGTGTCCCCATGGCCATGGGATGAAATGGATACAACTCCCACCTGTTTGTTTCAGGTATAACTTGTAAGATTGGGGGCAACTTCAACACTGCTTCTAGAATATGGACAGGTACACCTGTTTGTTTAACTTGGGTGGACAGAAATCCAGAGAGGTAAGCTGCAAGGGCCTTACTGAAGGTGTGATATAATTTATCAATGGATTACCTGAAAAAAAAAATGAAAGAATAGTAAATAGATTTTGCATAAAGTGCCTAAGTTTCCAGGTCAGTACAATAGGCACCACACAAAGTACTGTTAGGTTATGCCCTTTTGCATTAGGAGGGGATATTAAAGGGCAGTAAAGTTCAAGTCGGACTCTGCGAGAAGGGCTTTTTGGTCATTTTTCCTTTCTAGGGATTTGGTGAACGAGCAAAGCGATCTAATGAATCAAGAAGCATCAAATGACTAATAGCTTGAAAACAATAAATATACTAAATGTAGCAAAAAGGCCATATAGGAACCCTTATTTACTAAATTATTTTTTTCTAATCAGCCCTCTTATACAAATTCACAAGCCTGTAGTCTGTATGAAACAAACTTCAACATTAAGAATCAGATTCTAGTAGTTAATTGGGATTGTTTTGGTTGGCTTTTGGTTCACTTGACAAATCGGTGCATAGTTGAGGCTCTGCCACAAGGGCTATTACCATACTAAAAAGGTTATGCCTCTAGAATTGGTACAACAGGACTTATACCAGAGTCGATGCCTCTTAAAATTTATGACACCAGCCTAACTTATGCCCACAACCAAGCAATACTCCTAAGAAATGGAATTAAACCGTCTCAATTGAATGTTTAAAAATTTAAAATTGACCTTACAGGTATTGACCAGCACATGGTGGTTCCTGCATTTGATACATATAGCAAAGGAAATGAATCAAAATTAGATTCCATACTGAAAGTCTCTTTGGGACATTTCATCAAGTAAGTTGCGTGCACCATCAGGGATTCACCTAAAGTAGCTAGCTGACACAACAGAGAGGGAAGAGCAGTTACCAAGGTTAGAGAGATCCTCATTTGTCTTCCTGCATTTGCATTTCAGAGAAGAGGTCGACAAGTGCTTTAGTCAGAAGTCAGAACGCTTGTGTTCCAAGCCATATCTCTCCGGGGCATTTCAACAAACACTTGTCTTGTCTTGCGAGAGAGATAGATAGATATAGAGAGGAGGCGGCGGAGAGATTGAGGTGAAAAGAAACGAGAGTAGAGTACTACTGTAATTTGATCGAGATTGAAGGCGAACTTCACTATTTGATTTTGACCTAAAAGAATGTTGACAACTGAAAAGAGACGGAGACTATATTTTTTATCACTGGTGGCAGCCCAACTTTGAAGGAGGTTGGATTTACTTATGTTTGGACACAAAGGCTGCTGCGTCTACTCTCCTCAATTTTTTTTTATTTGAAACTCTTAGACATGTGATTATCAGGAATTATTTTCTATTTCTTTCATAATTATAAAATTTACAGAATAATATGTAATTTTATAATTTTTGTAGTGGTATATATAAAATTGTTCCTAAAAAATATTTCTTAATTTTTTTTAGTGGTCATTCAAAAGAGTCCACCAGAGGTCAAGTCGTGATAAACACGTGGCCGCAACGACAAGTGGCGGATTAATTGGTGGATGGCTGGTCGCAACCTGTCGTGGCAGATGTCCAATTTCTCGCCGCTACTTATTGCGTCCGTGATAATTTTGAAATTCTACATAAATTGTGATTTATTGGGATTTTTTTTTAATGGTATATTTAAAAATGGTGAAATTGAAGGAAATGTGAAACTTTTTAGAAGAAATGTCACTATGATGTGGATCTATTACCAAAATCAAATAATGGTCACTCAGTCCTTACTGAAACTCTTTACAACAATACTTACTTTACTCCTTGCTCAAGCAGTCATCTCAATTGCATTGTTTTGATCCTCCGTATGCTTCATGAGCCAAAACTGCTCTGTTAAAATCTTTACCCTTCAATCAGCGATGGTGCGCTTGGATGTTTATTAGCTGAGAACCGTCTGATCATATCATGTATGGTCTAGATTCGAATAGCGGCAACATACAATAATTTAAATATCTAAACTCTATAAAAGTATGAGTATTGATTAAGCGCTGAATTTTATAGTTACAATTTATGTTTTGAGATGATCATTGCAGTAATATTAACAATTAATATTATACTTATGACAAGTGTTAGTTTTTAATTCCTTCCCAAATATATTTATAATTTAAAAGGGACATATTATTTTAATTCTGAATTTGTAATAATTTATATCTAAAAAATGCTATTAATTAATATCTAAAAGGGACATCTATTTCTAATTCCTAAATATATATATATCTAAAAAAGCCATTTTTTATAGTAGGTTAAATTATCCCATTGTTTTTTGACCCAATTATGCCTCACATTTTTTGACCCAATTATCACATTTTAATCTGGACTGCTCAAAATAATCTTCATATTAAAATACGTTTGGAGACCAACTTTTATATTTTTTTTAATTTTCACTATTTTTTTAGGTAGAAGATCGTGGTTTTTCAGAAGATTTTGGACCATGCAAAAATAGTAATTTTGTGCTTACCTAAAAAAATAGTAAAAATTCCAAAAAAAAATATAAAATTTGGTCTCCAAACACATTTTAATATGGAGATCATGTTGAGCAATTCAATTCGAATGTTTGAATATTGAAAACAAAGATGAGGACATGAAAACAATTAAGCATTTTAACCCTACTCTAAATTTTAAGAACATGATATAATTTTAAAATTGTAACATTATTTTGTCTCTAAATCCTTAGGCATCCAAACAAACACAACTGCACACTTATGTTGGAATTTTATATTAACATCACTTTTGAGAGTGAGCCGCGTTTTAGAATACATGTTATTTATTTAGTGGCTCTTTTTATGCTTTCAATCATCACAAGTTTAAATCATTCAATGTTCATATTAGTATTTATACACAACTTGAAATTTTTGGATATGAGGCGTTTGTTTATTCTTATATATTTGACAAAATATGGTTATATTAATTGAGCTTTTAGAAAGTGTAATTAAACTTGTTGTTAAACCATTTGATGGGAGCCTCTAGCTTTAAAATTCTCAAAAAAAATAATAACGTTCAAAAAATGTTTAAACCGATCAAAACCGTCAACTGATACTCCATACCCTAAGTGTCTATAAAAATGTTTATTGGCTTAAAAAAAATATGCATTCCTAGAGCAAACATTATGAATGACTTAAACCTACTTTTGCATGAAAATTGACCAATTTGCAAACACTACAGTCAAAACTCAAAAGTCAAAACCGTCTTAATTACATAAATATATACCTAGAGAAAGGATGGCACACAACCTTTTTTTTATTTTTGGATGGAAAGCCCTTGGACATCAATTAAATCAGAATGTTCACGTTACAATAGCTCAAGCAATTGAAGCTGACCAGCTTAAACCAAAAACCAACTGGTACCTAAAACATAAACTACCTTGCTGCTAACCTAAACAAAAGAGCAACTGGTACATAGAAAGTAATTAAAGCTGACCTAAACTAAAACCAACTGATACATAAAGTACAATTACCTTGCTGCTGACCTAAACAAAAACATAAAAGTACCTTGCTGACTTAAACAAATACCAACTGGTACATAGAAAATTAAAATAGCTTACTGCAGACCTAGCTAATTTCATTGAGGATTTTCATCCCATATAAAAATACCAGTATCCAATTGCACATTTATTTGAATACTCTGACTGAGGTCTGTATCCAGAATACCAGTAAAACTCTGACCCGTCCTTCTAGCGAGATTTGCCAAGCTGTGAGGAAGGCACAGTATATCTCGTTGGGCGTAACACACCACCATTTATCCAGGCATGTCCTGAATTATTTGCATGCATCTTGTCACTGTATCTATTGATCTCCAGGATGACAGCATCTCCATAGAACCCTCCTGAATCGCCCGTACTAGTATTTTGTAATCAATACAGATCATAACCGTACCTTGCCAGCCTGCATGTATCAGGTTTTACATTGCCTGAAGCGTAATCATTAACGCTTCGGCTTCAGTGCGTGCAGCGGATCATGAGCAGTTGTGGCACTAAATTTTACCGATTAACCTTCCCTGTGTGTTGTAGTGTACCGATCCTATCCCCGCCCTTCCATGAGTATCCCACGATCCATCTATAAGTGCCAATGTGTATCCTGATGGCACTCGGACCGACCTGGCTGGCTGTTGACAGGGTTCTGCACAGTCATAGCATTTGCCTGGGCAATCATAGATAACGGCAATATTTTCTTACCATTGAAGACCTCGCCTTCGACAAACACATGCAATCTGTGGAGCGTCCATTCCCTCAGTGATTGTGATAAGTGTCGTGATAAAATCAAGCAGTAAGTGCTAAACCCTCATAGGCAAAGGTGCTATTCATTCTCTAAGGAGCATCTCGGGCATGCCGGATTTGCACCAAAATTCTTCTATTCATTGATGTTGCTGTGCCAATCCCGCATTTATTTCCCTTAAAACGAGCTGCTGGCATTCATCATTACATTTAAAACTGAACCAAATCATAGATTTGTGTGGGTTGACCATGAGGCCAGAGCCTTGGCCAAAGATTTGGAGATTGGCTTTGACGCTTGATACTTAATTCCTCTATTGTTGCCTGTTATATTGTATTTTAATGACGTTCAAAAAATGTTTAAACCGACCAAACCGTCAACTGATACTTCATACCCCAAGTGCCTATAAAAATGTTTATTAGCTTACGAAAAATATGCGCATTCCTAAAGCAAACATACATTATGAATGACTGAAACCTACTTTCGCATGAAAATTGACCCACTACTTAGTTGGCAAACACTACGCTAAAAACTCGAAAGTCAAAACCATTTTAATTATATAAATTCGATGCCACACAACTAATACAAAACAGAAAATAGAAAATAGGGTCCGTTATCATCGTTTTTATTTAGAAAAATGAAGAGGAGTTCGCTGAGCTGTTAGATTTGAGTTTTATGCGAATCTTGACACCATCGAATAGTTCTAGAGTCTGATGTGGCTTAAATTTCCATCTGACTTTAAGAATTAGAGAAATTCATAAATTTCACTTATATACAGAGAACATTCTCTTGTATATATTGTTTGACTTACAAGAAAAGGAGAATCTAATTCTGACTTAAAAGTTATTTAATACAAAAAAAAATGATTCCAAACATGCAATGTAATTGCTTTGGTGGTGACCTTGCAATGTAATTATGAGAATAGGATCAGAGAGGTTGTAACAATGGTACTTACCTGGTAAGCACTGAATTCAACAAGTTGGACGCAGCACAACTCCAAGTAAAAGTCAATAAAATTTCAACGAAATAGAATACAAGATTCAAACTAAGTAAAGAAAACATCACTAATAAATAAAGAGCAGTAAAAAGATAACGAAAATATCCAGAAAAAGAGAAATATTGAGCAAAGCAGTACAAGTACATCTACTAGAACAACAAACTCCCCAAATTACATATATTGATTATCTACATTCTAATCAACCATTTTCAATCTGAATCAACACATCAATCATTTGTTTTACCACTTGCCTGGTCCATGACAACTTTTGCATCTTCGTCTCGCCCCATTTTCAAAAGCAATTCTAAAATTGGAGCAGAGGCAGCTATATCGGGTTTCACCCCTTCTTGCTTCATTCTGTTCAACACGCACATAGCCTGATCTACTTTTCTGTTCTTTGCATATGCTTTCAGCAAGGAAGTGTAAGTCGGGAGATCTGGCACTACATGATTGAGTTGCATTTGATCTAAGATTTTCAACACATCATTGATAGTGCCATAATTTGCATAGCCGATAAGTAAAATTCTATATGATACAACACCTGGCTTTATACCTCCCCTTACCATTAAGTCGAGCAACTTTTCAGCTTCCTTGTTTTGTCCTTGTTTGCACAAAGAATCCATCATTGATCTGTAAGTAACCTCATCCGGCAAAAAACCTCGATCAACCATATCCTTGAATACTCTAATTGACTCTTTCCAACAGCCTAGTTTAGAATATCCATGTATAACACTAGTATATGTGATAAGATCAGGTGTGGCACCTTTATCAAGCATATCATACAATATTTTCTCTGCCCTGTCAGGTTCCCCCCTCTTGCAAACTACATCCACAATGATAGTGCAAGTCACGTTGTTAGGCAATATTCCCTTTGAAACCATCTCATTCAGCACCTTCTTTGCCTTTTCTACTTTGTTCATTTTGCAAAGCCCATCTATAAGAGTATTATAGGTACGAACATTAGGATTTGTACCTCTAGAAATCATATTACATAGCAACTCTTCTGCGTTTTCAGTTTCTCCCTCCTTGCAAAGTGCATCAATGATGGTATTATAAGTCACAACATTGGGATCATGTCCTTGAGAAACCATGGACTGGAGCATTTCCATTGTCTTACCCAATTGCCCTTTCTTCCACAACCCATCCACGAGAGTATTATAGGTCACAACATCAGGTTTAATTCCTTGAGAAACCATGTAGGACAGTAGTTCCTCTGCCTTCTCAGTATCTCCTTCCTTGCACAGACCATTAATCAGTGAGTTGTATGTGAATACATTTGGCGCAATACCCTCTGAAAGCATTCGATCAAACAAACTAAATGCTTTACTAATTGCACCTTCTTTACAAAGGCCATCAATAACAGTGCTGTAGGAGATAACGTTAGGTGTGCAGGAAAGTTTTGGCATTTTATTGAATGCCATGGCTACGGCCTCACTAATCCTATTCTCATAACAAAGGCCCTTAAGTAGTGGATTGAAGATGCGAGGTTCCGCTCTCTGCCCGCCCTTAATAAACTGCGCCAACAAAACCAAGCCTAGTTTCGGCCGATTCATTCTTACACAGTAGCTGATCAAGACACTATAGGTGACCTCATTGGGTGACGGTGAGACCCCTCTAGATTGGGTCCAGCGGTTAAAAAGTGAAAAGACAGTTGCATAATGGTTGTTTGAGTTCTTCATACGAGTTAAGGCTGTAAAGAGTTGGGTAAAGGAATAGATGGATGGTGCCGGGTTCTTAGCAGCCAGCAAGCGATCGAAAAAGTGAAGAGCATCTTTAATAGTAAGAGTCCCTGACAGATAACATTCTTTTACAAGTAATTCCAACTGGCGGGTTCCCATGGCAATGGGATGAAATGGTTACAACTCCCCTTCTCAGAAAATGGGCTGACCCCCCTTGTTCAACTATAATGGTGTACTAAAAATTCATTAATGCATTCCCTACAAAACATAAATGAAAGAATGGTTAATAAATTTTGCATAACATGACAAAGGCTATAGGTAACAGAACAATACTAGTTAGGCATCAATCCAGTACGTGATGTCCACCTTTGCTTAATAGTGATACACAATGCACATGGTCAAACACAAATAGATGAAGTTTTCCAGGTTGGTACAAATACCAAAGTCGATGCCTCTCACAAATTAAGAATAAGAATTCTAATACCAGCATAATTTAAGTCCCAACAAACCAATTACTCCTCCTGGAGATAATTAAATGAAAGAAATCTAAAGATCAAAATTAACCTTACAAATTGGATTTGTGGCAGCAGATAGTGTGCTTGCACAGTGAGATAACCAGCACAAGCCGGTACCAAACTTGATCAGCTCAATAGCAAAAGAACCTGATATTGGAGTCCTTGATTGCAACTGGGACTATAACCTGTTCATAAAGAAATTATGCTTAAGAATATACTTGATACGATGTGAATAATCTTGTGATATAGCATAGTTAAGGGTTTGAGTTTTATTAACAGGTAGGGTCCACAATGCAAAATGTGTGGGGCGGAGACTAGAACTGTCATGACTCCTATACCTGGTATGGTAGTAGTCATTAGCTGACAGTTCCGTCTGTAAAGCAAGTGTTGAGTTGGTGAGACCTTCTACACTGTTTGAGCTTTTATTCGGGAGCAGAGGGAACTACTTAGGACTTAACTGCTGCAAATACTGTTTTTCTGGTAATACAATGGACCTTACTGCCTTTTCTCAAAAAAAAAAGAAAAAAAAGAACAGAGGGAGAGAGAACTATCAGAACCCTAATTACCTCATTAGCTAGTAAATATTCAAATAAATTAGATGTATTCCTCAGAATGGTACACTTAATGTGTTCTCATTCTCTTATTTGTTGATTCAACGCTACTAAACTGGTTGTTGGTTTAAAACCAACACCGCTATTTCCTTCGTAAAGAATTCAGCTTCACATATGGTCTTTTTGCTTCTAATTTTCCACAATTTAGATACACTGACAAAGTTGCATACTAACTTATATATATGGTTAACAACTGCAATTAATTGATAGGTTTTAAGTGTTACTTCACCATTTAGAAAATGAAAGCTAAATGATACCTCCCAATGGAAAGGCTCAAATAATTGAACCCATACTGTATTGTCTCATTGGGACATTTTATCAAGCAACTTGTGTGCACGGTTAGAGGACTCCTAAATTGTACCAAATACAGGACCCAGAATCTGAGGAAAGAAAATAAAGAAGTCACAATAATGTATGAAGGTGATAAATTTGTGGCCTAGATGCAAAGAACCTAAAGGAACTGGCACAGGAGGGGTTACCATGGTTACCTTAGAATTGCTTCTAGAAAATGGACGGTGTCAGGTTCTTTTGGCCAACAGGCGGTTAAAAAATCAAAGAGCGTCTTCAATAGTGAGGGGTACCCCACCGACAGCCTTCTTTTACAAGTGATTCCAGCTGCTTGTAGCAACAATACTCCTCAGGAGCATTTTGACAAACAGTTGAAGTGCAAGAGACACTTGAGAGAGGAAGTGAGCTGTGAGTAGAGAGGAAAAAGGCAGGAGTTGCGTCGGACGAAGAGAATGTGGCGGCGGTGGGGGAGAAGTTCTTCGGTCAGATTTTAAAGCAACCCTTCCTTTGATCGGAAATGAAACAACAGGGTAAAACCCAATTTTGGTCGGTAGAAGAAGAAGACAGGAGATGCGACAAATCTTTTAATTTGATTGGCACTATGTTCAATTGGAGCCGCATTCTGAGATAAACCTTCGTCAATTTAATCATTTTTTCGTTTTTTTTTTCTGATTATTGTACTTGGTCGGATATTTGATTGCGTTTATTTTTTAAAAAAATTTGTTCAGTCAAGGTTTTTAATTATTGGACATAATAATTTTATCAAGTTCTAATTGTTTTTGTTAATTCAATTTGTCATTTGAAATTATTAATTAAGAACTTTATAACGCTAAGTTATGAATATTAAGAAAATAATTTTTAGAAAAACATTAAGAGCGATATCGAAAAATGTAAAATTATTGAGGGGCTTAAATGAAGAGGAGTTTTGAAACATGACTAAATATAATAACTATTAGCGGTGGGGGCATTGAGAAATTTTACACAAAGTTCAAATTTAATAACATAGCAAACTCCTTTATTCTAAAAAAAAAAATTGGGTTTCAATGGAAATTTTACTTTTGATGAAAATATCTTCAATTTTGATGGAAATTTGGGTTATTTGGATAAATTTGTATATTGAAAATAATTTTGAAAAATAATATAATGTCTTAAAAATGAAAGAGGAAGTCGCATAAAAATTTATGATTCAACTCTATGATTTTCTATTGTAATTTACACTTAATTTTTTGTGAAATACTATAATTTTACAAGTGAATACTAGACGAAGAGCAAGCAAGAGAAAGAATTAATATTTAAATATTTTTCAATATTGAATGAGAAACTAAATCATAAATATGAACAGACGCACATAGTTTGATTTAACATACTTATCATAACAGACCATGTAGCATTATAAATATGAACAGAAGCACAAAAACCCATGTAAATCGTAAAAAAAAAAATCATGTAGCATAGTTCAGTTTCCCATTTTGTTTTCTCATTTGTACACGAACTAAGCCTCTCTGGACCTTTATGAGCCTAACAAATTGGCTAATAAAAACTGTTCAATACTAGATGATTTAAATTTTGTTCACAATTTTATCTAATATTTTTTTTTTATCTTTTATCAACTCCAATAGCACTTTAAAACTGTTCAAATCTAGATTTACATTTAATTTTCTCACGGAGCAAAATTTTCCTATACTTTGGATGAAGCTTGGTGTTCTTCAAATATCCGCATAAGAACTGCTTGGAATTCTAGATGCGGCTGTTGACTGCATACGCATATGTGACCGCATATGCAGTTGATGTCTCGTTATTTGACCTATAATTCCGACCAATTTCTGTACCAAACCTGTGTTTAAATCTATTAAATCAGTTGTATTTCATTGAATATCTTTAGAATGTGGTACTGCTGCAAGTTTATTCTTATTTTGCAGGATTCGGGCGAAATCGAGGAGAAATCTGGAATTCTGAAGTCTCTACACGGCCTGTGTCACATTCTACACGGCCCGTGTCAACCTTGACTCGACCACAGACACGACCAGGACACCAACTTAAAACAGTCATAACTTTTGACTCGTAACTCCGTTTTGAGTGTATGACCACTTTTCGAAAAGCTTGTGAGAAGATCTACAATTTGAGCTAAGTACACAGGTTACACGGGCCGGACAGATTTGACACGGCCCGTGTCAAGCAATTCCGGAAACAGATCTAGAAATCTGGAAAGACGGCTATTGAAGGAAGGTCGACCAATTAAGCAGATAATCGTGATTTCTCTCCAGAGAAGGTAATTCTGGAACAGGAGAGCACGTTCTAGGGTTTGTCTTTGGCGGCTAAGCTTGGAGGCGAATTGGAGAAGCGAATTTCTTGCATTTTCGATTGATCTTCTTTGCACTTTGGGTTTTGTCATGATCAACTCTATCTTTATTTGTATTTGCTGTTTTAGAACCATGAGTGAGTAATTTACTTTGTTTCTAGGGTTTTGATGTAATCGAATGTTTTGTCTTGCATGCTAGTTATTGAATCTTTGTATTGAAATTTGTGTTTGATTGATTGAGTAGTATTTTAATTGCTTAGATTGAAGTGTTTGACTTATATTGGTTTGCTACTAGATGAATGCGCACATCTAGAAGGCATTATAGCCCTTTAACGTCTTTCAACCAAACTAAGTACATGAGGTAGGATTTGTGATCCGGGAGGTGAAACCAAGTAGTAACCGGAAGGTGAAAGTTACTCTCTATCGGCGGATAGGAGTTACCTTTAGTATACCAATCAAGCAACTAGGTAGTAGGGACCAACACACGAAAGTTGAGGTCTAGAACCCGACGAGGGCATATATTGCAGTTTCCGTACCAAGTTGATGAACCAACAAACGGCAGTTGAGGTCCAGAAACATTAGGTCCGGTCAGTAGAACCCTACACAAAGGAACGATACAAAGAAACAATAGCTGCTGCATTAACCCGAGACTGACACGGCCCGTGTAGCGAAATGACACGGCCCGTGTAAACTGATACGGCCCGTGTAGCGAAATGACACGGCCCGTGTAAACTGATACGGCCCGTGTAGGAAATGACACGGCCCGGACAGGACAGTCAGAGGGCAAAACTGAGATGAAGTCTTAACCCTGGGAACGCTTTTTATTATTGATTAAAACCAGTTTAATCTTCTTTCTTGCACTTTATTATTACTTTGAATCTGTAGGAATATTAAATAACCAAAATCAACCATTTTCCAACTTCTAGTTTTTAATTAACCTAGGTAGAGTCCGGATAACACTTGAACCGTCCCTGTGATCGATACCCGACGATATACTACGCGGTAGGATTGTATACTTGCAGTCTGAACCAGAAGTGTATTTTAAGGTTAAAAAGTACAGCTTGCTGTACTGAAACTTTGTACTATACCTTTTTGGTGGTAACAGCAGTCCATGCGGCTGCATTTATAAATGCTAGTATCAATTGTATTCAAAACTCAGTTTGATTATTTTAAAAATATATAAAAAAAATAATTTTATGGAAGTCCCACCAATCGCGCTTATAAAGCAATGTGAATAGACCCGGATCACCGTCCGATCTATTTTGACACGAATATTAAAGTAGTCCATATTGAGATTGGACCGTTTAAATCTAAAATTTAAATTTGAGTAATTTTCATAATTAATTCACACTCTGGGTTCAGTGCCCATGTTCTCTATCTAGATTAAAGTTTCGTACAACTCATGGAAGCCTTAAAATATTACAAATGGGATCATTTATTATTTATTATTTGATTACAATAACATATTAGTAGATGATAGATCAAATATGCTAACTGTATCCAGATTTTGTTACAAATTACAATCTGGATTAATTAATTAAAGTTGGCTACAAATTAATTACTAATTGTATGTATCATCTTTGAGATCGAGCCAAATGAGTATAATATTGCGTATTCTTCAAGATCATTTTAAAGATCTTTTGTGTGATGTATTAACTAGTTAGTTTGAACTGAAAAAATATATTTTTCAAATTTTGCATATAAGGAATTGTTGAAGAAAGGGAAAAAGAAGAACTAAACAGACATTTCAGGGACGACTAAACATCATTTGATATAGCTTGCTTCCAGCTGGATAATTAAGCATTTATTTCAGAAAATATTTCTTCATAATATAGGGGCTCTGATGCAAACTAGCTTCTTTCTGTTGTTATATAATAACTAGGTCATGCCATTAGATTAGAGCTGGTCAAAGTCCAATGGCTCTTCCAATCTCTATCTTCCAACTCAGCGTCAATATTTTTGTCCGATATTCTTTTAGACTATTACCGGCAAGATCAAACCAATTTGAAAATAATAAGTATATAGATCGAAATTCGGAACCAAACACTTTCAAATTACGAGTTCAAATATAATATATAGTATCTAAAACCTACTTGCTCCGATAGCATCTCTACTCGTGTTTAATGGTGATACAACGTCAGCTGGTGATAAAACGTGATATAGAGCGTTTTAAGCTGACAGGAACTTACTGATGTATATATATATATATATATATATATCAAAATCACTGTTTTTTATGATCCAGAACCATTAATAAACAACGGTTTTCTACCTATTTAAAAAAATAGTAAATTTTTTTCAAAAAATGTAAAATTTAGTCTCCAAACACATTTCAATATGGATATCTTGTTGAGCGGTTCGGATCGACTGTTTGGTCTTTGAAAACAGAGATATGAGCGTGAAGTAAAATAAGATCCTTACTTCGTAACTCACTATAGCCCTCTATATATATATATATATATATATATATATATATATATATATATATTCTCCAAAGAAACAATCAATGATCAGAGTACATTGACTTTTAACTTTTCTTTTGGCATAAGCGACAGGGGTCCATAAAGCATTGACTTTGCTTTGGTTATGTGCACAACTCACATATATCTGTCAGAGAGAGAGAGAAAGAAATATAGAAAATGTGTGGTGTGGAGAACGACGCCAAACCAATTCCTCTTGATTTAGTAATGAAATATTAAATGAGGGCATGATCCTTGTTATCTTTCCTAAAAAAACATTTTAAGAATTGTTTCTGCAATTCGTGGCTCAGTGATTAATTAGTTATATTAATTCCGAAAAGATTTGTTGGCAATGCAAGAGCTCTCTTGAAAACTTGTTTCTTATCACTTTTTTTTATATATGAAGGTTGGGATCAATAACTAGGTTATGCCATTGATTAGAGCTAGCTGGTCAAGGTCCTATCACTCTCCAACCTCTATCTTCCGGCTTGGAGAAATGTGACCTTCCTTGCATTGAGCAAATAATTTTTTTCCCAGAAATAAAAAATACGGGGATAATAAAAGTAAATGCTCCATTGGCTCCAACTACTAACCAAAAAAACACTATCCAATGGGCCCCTGATCTCAAGCGTCTTCTAATTCACAAATTATCAAGATTCTTCCGCTTAAGGAAGCTTTTTTACTTTTAGTGAAAATTTTAATTTCCACACAAAATTTTGAAAAATAATTAATCACAACTCTTCTACAATTTACTCACATATTCATAGAGTGAATAGTAAATAAAGCTGAGATTATCAAACAGCAATAAACAACAACAGAAACTCATGGTTGTATCATAGTAGTATTTTGGTTACTAAATGGTACCCCATAATTAACCAATAAATCCTGCTTTTTACAGATACAACACCGAGGTTTGGGCCCCTTGGCCGAATGAACAATTCAGAGAGACAATTCCAGCTTTTGTACACTTAATTTTTTTTTTTATTTAAAAACTAAATTTTGAATATACGAATGTTTCATTATATATGCTTCCATAATTTATGTTTCATTAAATGCTTGGGAAAATGACTTTTTTTTTACTAATAAGGGTCTGATATTTCTTTTTCGTTTTCTTTTCATTTGAGATAACAGGTTTGATTCGGAGGCCTCTAGTTCTAGTGGAGGTCAGAATGAAACATTTCTTTGAGGGTTGGTTGTGGCCCTCTTGACAGTTAAAAAAATTATTATCAATATTGTAGATTAAATTAAACCGGATTGACTTTCCATGGTAATCACATTGTGGCCTTCACATAGCTGACATTGTGGCCTTCACATTGTGGACTTTCCATGGTGGCCTTCACATTGTGGCCTCTCCAACTTCTATCTTCCAGCTCACAGTGATTTTTTTATCTGATATTCTTTAGACTATTACGGGGAAGGCAAACTCATATCGCATTATTCCAAAACCACATTCTCCAAATATCCCCAGTCCAATCTCTCTTCCTCGTGAGTAAAAGCTCCAGCTTTCGTTCAAAACAAAGATGACAATGATACTCGATGCCTTCCTGTCCAGGTTTAGCGAACTTGTTGGGCAATGGTGGAATAAGAGGTGGGCATGCTGCTGGGCATCCCTGGCGAGGTTGAGAAGCTCAGCGAGACCATCCGTGACATCCAATATTGCGTCCTTGCCGATGCCGAGAACAAGCAGAGCAAAAGCAAAGCCATCGAGCGGTGGCTTATGAAGCTGAAGGATGTCATGTATGATGCCGATGATGTCCATTGACCTCTGTCAGATCAAAGCAAATGAGCGTCTTGCTGCCTCCAGTTCCCGTTCCCCTTTGAATGCTCACTATGGCTGTCATTTGCTGTCTTGCTTCCGCAACCCGGTATTTGCACATGAGATTGGTTTGAAAATTAAGGATATCAATTCCAGGCTAGACGAGATTGCCAAGAGAAAAGCTGCTCTGGGTTTAAATGAATCACAAATCATTCCTGGTCCTTATGATCGAGTTCGCCGAGTGGACTCGATCATTACCCGCAAGATTGATCCCACAGTTGTGCTAGATGATATTGTGGGAGAAAAGATGGAAGAAGATACAAACCTATTAGTGAACTGGCTGACCGAAGAAGAGAAGAGTGCAAGAAAAACCATTCATGTTGTAGCAATTGTGGGGATGGGTGGAATTGGAAAGACCACTCTAGCGAAAAAGATCTTCAATGATCCGAAAATTGGGGAGGAATTCCATGAGTTAAAAATTTGGGTGTGTGTCTCAAAGGAGATGAATGGAATGGAATTGTTGAGATGTGTGATCCGGGAGGTAGGAGGTGACCACGGTGCCGCCCAAGAAAGATCAGAGCTGGTGCCTTTACTTGAGAGCCTCATCCGAGGGAAAAAGTTCCTTCTTGTTCTCGATGATGTTTGCGAAGAGAGCCGAGCGGTGTGGGACGGTCTGTTGCGTTCTCCCATGAGTGGCGGAGGTCACGGGAGTAGGTTACTTGTGACCACTCGAGATGAAAGAGTTGCGGATGGAATGAGGGCGGCAAAATTACACCGGGTAGCGAAGTTATCTCCTGAAGATGGCTGGTCCCTATTAACAAAGCAGGTAATTAAAGTTTATAACTTTGTTTATCCTTGACCTTGCTACTTTTTCCTTAGAAGCTTAGCATTGTCTAGTTGATCGTGATTTAAGTATTGGGTTCTTAGACAAACAATTTTGCAGTCGTATAACAAATCCAAACTTATTTAATCCTAACTAAACAAAACGGAATTTTGTATAAGATTTTACAATTCACCACAATTACACCTGCAGGTAGCACTTGATAAGCAAAATGGAATTTTGTATAAAGCAATGATAGATATAGCGCCTATAATTATTTTCCTAATTAATGGAACTCCAAATTAATATCTCTGTTTGATAATAGGCAATTTCTAACAATAATATATTCTATAAAATATTTCAACTAGTGAATTGATAGGTGTTAAGATTTTAATTGATGGATGGAGTTCCAGGTAAGAGGAGAGTAAGCCCAACATTAATATTTCCACTAGAATACGGTGCGTTACTAGTGAACTGATAGGTGTGTGTGCCTTGCTGGCATGCCAAAAACTATGAAAACCAGGCATGACATTCCTTTGGGCACCGAGTTTGGACGTGCCTGGTCATGTTTCTCCACCCCTACCGGCACCTCCGTCCTGCTTTACGAGAACCTCATCCCCTTCTTGCTTGCCACCGATGTCTCCCCACTCATCGGCAATGAGGTGCTCACCTCTCCCGGCACCTCATTGTTGCTAGTCGGTCTTGTCACGTTACGGCAGGCTAATCGATCTTGTCACGTCCACTACAGCAAAAAGGGGTATCAGCGACCGGGATTCCGGTCGCTGAAAGTAAAAGCGCCGGTCGCTGACAGTAAATCCGGTCGCTGAAAGCCATTTTTGGTCACTGAAAGCCCGGTCGCTGTAAGCATTGTCGCTGATACTCTTCTGATGACGTCACCGGTCGCTGATAATACGTCACCGGTCGCTGATAATATTTTTGCGACCAATTTTTTTTGGTCGCTGTTGTTTTTACTGACGTCAGCAAAAACGTTCTGCGACCAAAGTTTGCGGTCGCTGATACTAAAAAACGGCCGCTGATAGTCGAAACAATCGCAGATACAAAAAATATCAGAGACAAATAATTACGGTCGCTGATACTTAAATTTGGTCGCTGATACTCTTCTGTCAAGTTTTTTATATTTTATTATATTATTTAAATTTGCACCATTTAATATTTGGTACGACGCGTACCAACGTACCAACATACAACATAAACATAGATATCGTAATATCAAGTAATACAAATAAACATAAACATACAACAAAGTTCATCAAACATAATAATGTCAAGTAATACAAACATAAATGTCGAACTGTCAAGTAGCATAAACATATCAAAATCCGTACCATAAATAACCTAAGTAGTACAATAAACATCTAAACCTAACTAGTACCATCACCACCAACATCCGACCCCTGCCCCTCGTCATCATCCTCGTCATCTCGAGGAGTGGGCCTCGAGGCATGCTGCGAGCCCGAACCTCCCTGTGAGATTGTTAAAACAATAGTTTAGATAATTAGAATTTAAGATTTATGGTTCACAATTGAAGTTGGACTGAATTATCAAATTTCGTACCTGAGAAGCTTTGAAAAGGTCGGTGATCCTAGACATAAACCGATCCTCCATACTATCAAGTAACCGAGCATCCCTAACAGATAACCGATCCTCCATCCTATCAAGTACCTGAGTAGATATCATATCGATATGCTCTGCTGTGAGCTGCGGAGCCGGCGGCATAGAAGAATATGACTGTGACGAATGCGACTGACTGCTCGACCCACTGGAGCGAAACATGCGTCTCGTCTTGCCTGAAACATTAAAAATAAGACAATTAGTATTATCTTACACAACAAAAAATAATAATTTAAAATTAAAGTGACTTTTTATTTTACCTAAAGCACCGAGACCATAGTTATCGCCGTGGGCATTCTGATCAGATATTCCCGTAGAGTACCAGACGTCGCCGTCGTATGCAGGCCATGTGTTTCTATCCTCTCCATACTTCTGCACCATCACACTCTCATATTTTTCCTGCAAATTTTGTAAAATATAACAAAAATATTATACAACAAGAAACATGATATTTTTTAAAACGATTCGAAAGTATTATTACCTGTGCTTCTTTCGCCTTGCCGGTAATATATTCTCCCGTCTTCTTCTTCGTATGGGTAGGCTGGAACAGCTCATCGGACCATCTAGGTTCGCGCCCTTTTTCTTGCTCCTGTTAAGAATTTATTAAGGTTAGTTCGATTAGATTCAATTGGAATGAAAATAGATTAGGTTCGCGCCCTTTTCCGATAGTTTCCTTATCCAACCATCTAGTACACCCACACTTGGCACATGGACACTTAATGCGATCACCACTAATTATATTTCTTGAATACTGAATGCATATTCAAAAAAACTCTCAACACCCTTAACAAATGTGGGATTCATTCGCTTGTTCACGTAACGAGGACCGTACATCCAACTACGATCACCCTCCATTTCCCCTAATCATGACATACATTTATAATTAAGATATTGTATAAACATGACCTAAATGCAATTTACAACAACAATTTATAACAACATTGTATAAACATGACCTAACTACACCTTAGTTCATTCAATTTATAACAACAAATTCTATTACTTTAGCATTCAAACGAAAATTTGACTCAAACAAACAAAAAGTCCAGATCTATACTTTAGACCCTCCAGATATCATCAGTTGATAACAGACCCTCTAAAGCAAGTCATGGAAGAAATTCAGAATTATTTATTGCATCATCCATGCAACAGGACTTGTATACAGCCATACAAGCGGCATCTACACTACATATTGTATGAATTTAAACATACGTACCAGAGAGAGAGAGAGATGACGCTGCCCTTCCCGGCCCTTGCCTTGCCTTGATTAGTTCTAAATAAAATTAAATGCACACGAGGTCAAAAATAAACTTAAAGTAATGCCTTGCTTAGTATATTGACACTTCAATGAAATAATATCATTAAATATTCATAGGTCCAAACTCATTACTCTTTTGGGGCTTACACAGGGCCGGTGTACAATCCTATCCCACTCTTTGAATGCTATGTCTCAGTAGTGAAGAAATGTATGTGGGTCTAATATTTAAGAAAAATTCGGCAGCATTTCCCCTTAGTTCCCCGAGTACGCGTTAGAAACACATCATGTAGGACATGTAATTCAATACGTACTCGTAGGAACAATAAGGAAAAATAATACCAAATTTTCTTAAATACTAGACCCACATACATTTCTTCACATCCTAGTTGAGACAAAGCATTCAAAGAGCAGTCCCAAAACGGGGACTATTCAAAATTAATCTCTATCAGATTAATTTTGAACGGGTATAAATCTAAAAGGCATACTAAATGTTCCGGTTTACTAATTTAATTAACCAACATAGAATTAATAACTAACAAACTATAGTACATAATTAATAATATAATTAACTTTTATCGAATTAAGAAAGAGCGAAAACTTGCCTGATTACAAGCAATTACTCCCTATCGAGTTTTCTCCTCTCCTTCTTTCCTCCCAAACTTAAACTATATTCTTCTACAACTCCTGAAACCAATTAGCCAATCACATACATAAATGGTACCATTAAAACAAGGAAATTGTGTGTCAACTAATTCATATATAGACTTCCATTGTTCATATCCTATGAAAAATAGAAAAAATAATTAATTGGAGCTAGGGATAGACACATTTAATATTGTATGTAATACAATTGCTTAACAAGGAGTTATGACATCAAGTAAAAATAAAATACTGATTTCTTGATATCAACATATTAGGCATCAACAAAATCAGCAACTAAAACAGACCTAGAGACATGAATATCCAAATGACTATATTTGGAAAGCATGCAAGTCGTCAGCACAATGGCATCGCATATGACATGAGCGCATCAGCACAATGGCAAAATTATATATTTGAACTAATATAATTTTGGCAGCAAAGTTAGTCAGGGGCATCAGCGCATAAATACAAAATTATGTGCCTATCTTCTTTAAATTTTACTTTTTTTTTATAAAGATACAACTGTAGAAAAATATTAGTTTTTTTTTTATCAAGGTTAAATTAGCAATTAATTCTGGCGAGGTGTTTAATTTGTGAAAAATGAAATAAGATTAAATTAGCAATTAAATATGTAACTTTGGAGCTTTGTGAGATAATTTTCTAGCTGCAACGTGATGCAATTAGGAAATTAGGAAATCACAGTTGATATCAAGAAATCAGTTCATAATTTTGTTGATACCAAATTAGTTGAACAAAATTTTCGATTACAAAATTATGAACAAAATTATGAACAAAAAACAGGAACCTCTAGTATTAGATCGAAATTAGATCAGCCAAATATTAGATCAGCCAAAAAACAGGAACCAAAGTAGTAGATCGAAATCACAGATCAGCCAAATATTAGATCGAAATAAGAAAAAACAGGAACCTCTAGTAGCGGATGCTGCTCCAGGTCACCCATAAGTTCGAAGGAAGCACAGTTTCAGGTCACCCACAAGTTCGAAGGAAGCACAGTCGGAGAGCGGGTCGGGGTCGAGCGGCGGGGTTCAGAGAGCGGGTCGGTGTTCGGAGTCGGAGGGTCGGGGGCGGGGTCGGTCAGGGGTCACAGAGGCGGCGGAGTTCGGGTCACAGCGGGTCACAGCGGGTCACAGAGGCTGCTGTTTTTTTTTTTATCTAACCTAAAAATGGGAGAGAAGGATTCGCGCGACATTTTTACCGAGATATTCAGCGACCGGGCCCAAGTGGTCGCTGAAAGATTTTGGCGCCGGTCGCTGAATGTCTCGTTTTCCACGGTCGCCGAAAAAATTTAATTTCTTTTTTTTTTTTTGGTTTTTTGGGTCATCAGCGACCGGCGATTTCCACGGTCGCTGATACCGGCCGCTGAAGCAACGGTTTGCTGTAGTGGTCATAGCCATGTTTTTCAATATTATTTCATTATTAAAAAATTATTTCAAATTTATTTCATACTTTTTGGCAATTTTTTCAGATTTTTTTATATATAACTAAAAATCCAATAAAATAGTTAAACTTGAAGATTCTAAATTAATTAAGTTATCCAAAATTAGTCAGTAACCCATGATTTTACATCGAACAAAGATGCTCCACAATTGGTTGCACTTCTTTCCAATTATTGAGTACAAAACGAAATCGGCTAATAATTTGGTTGCACTTCTTTTCATCCTAATTTTTGTTCTCTCTTTTCTTTGAAAATGAGTTTTTGTTATCTCTTAATTAATGTACTATATTGTTTTTGCTCAATCTCAATATTTTATCAAAACCCTAAGATTGCTAATTCTTCTACAATCTGAACATCTAAAGTTTCACAGTCACTTGACATATATATAACATAAAAATGAAAGCATTGACGTTCCTAACTTTTTCATTTATCTAATAGGTAGTTCAACATGATAAAAAGGAAAGTGAGATTCAAGAATTTAAGGATATTGGGTTGCAACTAGTTGAAAAGTGTGATGGTTTGCCTCTTGCTATCAAAACCATAGGTGGTGTGCTTTGCATGAAGCGGAAAACAAAAGTCGAATGGCAAGCAGTTCTAAAAAGCAATATGTGGTCCATTGATGGGGTGCAAAGTATCCACCATGCATTTCATTTGAGCTACGAGGACCTTTCATCACCTTTGAAGCAGTGCTTTGTCTTTTGCTCCCTCTTTCCGGAAGATTTTGAGTTTGGTAAAACATATTTAATCTATCATTGGTTAGCAGAAGGTTTTTTGCAAGATAAGGTAGATTTCTGGGAGTTGGGAAATAACTACTATTCAGAGTTACTGGTACGAAATCTTTTGGAAGCCACTGAAAATTACTATGATCAAGAAGAATGCAAAATGCATGATCTTCTGTGGTCGTTTGCCCGTCAATTAGGAAAAGATGAAAATTGTGTATTAAGGGAGGGACAAGTTTTGTCCAAGCCTGAGGGTTCACTGAAAGTACGACGGTTATCTATAGAAGGAAATAAGGTGAATATTGAATTAATTAAAAAAGAATATGGGTTGAGAACATTATTTCTTCGTGATAAACCTGAAATTGCACTCGATTATCTTTGTAAAGCCTTTTCAAACCTCCGCATCTTAGACCTCAATGGCTCCAATTTCTCAAGCCTATCAGATTCTTTGTGTGACCTTGTGCATCTGAGATACTTGGATGTCCAACGATCAAATATAAGAAATCTTCCAAGTTCCATTGGAAATCTCAAATATCTAGTATATTTGTGTCTTTTTGGGTGCAAAAGTTTGTCCGATGTCCCTAGTAGTATCATCAATCTACAAAAACTGAAATATCTCAATACTTGCAATTCAGGAGTTAGGGGAATCCCACCAGGCCTAAATAAATTAGACAACCTTGTTTACCTATCAGGATTCAAGCCAGGCAAAAATAGTATGGAAGAATTTAGTAGCTTAGACAACATAGAATCTCTATCCCAACTAATTTATCTAAGAATATATAGTTTAGAGAAAGTATCGGACAAGAGCATAGAAAAAATGGCAAACCTTCAAAATAAAGATAGTTTACAAGACCTAAAATTAGTTTACGGAACATTGAACCCGGAAGAACAACTTTCCCAAACTAATGAAAAGAAGATGACAACTGAGGATGTTTTAAATGAGCTTTGTCCTCCACGTTCTCTAGAATATGTTCAAATTGAAGGATACTTTGGAAGCCACCTTCCTAATTGGTTAAATTTGAGTTCAGACCTTCCAAATTTGAGATATATTAATATCCAAAATTGTGCATGCTTTGAGGAGATTGCGTTGTTAGGCCAACTTCCCAATTTGGATTTTCTTGAAATAAAAGGTGCATATTCAGTCATGAGTGTGGGAGAAGAGTTCTTGTGGGGAGGTATCCAAAACAGAGATACAACAACAATGAGTTATCCTGCCAAGTCCGCGTTTCCCAAATTGACTAAACTAATCTTTGAAGGGATGCCCAATTGGAAAAAGTGGCAGTGGAATAAGGGACAGGTAGCCATGCCCAAGCTAGAAGAATTATTTATTAAAGATTGTCCCCAGTTGAGATCTCTTCCGGAGGGTCTTTTGCATCATGCTACTTCCTTGGAGTATCTAGAGATTGACGGTGCTAATAAGCTGATTACCATAGAGAACCTCCCATCAATCAAAGAAATTTGTGTTTTTAGATGCCCAAACTTGGAGAGGATTTCAAATTTGCCCAGCATCTCACATACTCTAATTGTGAAATGCCCAAATCTAAAAGCTGTGGAGAACCTTAAAGCTTTGCAGACGATGAGATTAACTGATTCTAAAATGAAAATCCTACCAGATTACTTGAGGATGACAATGCCACAGAACCTAAGAATCAGGTGTAGTGAGGAGTTGTTGGTGAAGATTGTAAGTCAAGGAGAAAGTGGTTCTGAGTGGAACAAATTCAAGCACATTCCTAAGGTGACTATCTACTCATCTGGAGAATCTTTCTATGGTACTTACCAGAAGACACCATTCAGTTTCACCACCAATGTAAGCACAAGGTCCGTTGACTCAGTTCAGAGATCAGAGATGATGCCACAGCAAGAGTAGAAGCTTTCTCTTGCCACTACTCATTTTGTTCAGGTAGTCCAACTAGCTTTATATTAATTATCATATAATTTTTTTTTCAATGTTTTTTTTGCTTTATAAATTTACAGTAGTCTTTTACTAGCTATCACATAAAGTATAGAATTTACAATTTGGATTGGTCCGCTATATCAGTTGTACCGGTACAATGTGGCAATTGTACTATCAGTTCCATAATTCCCATACAGTTTAATTTGGTAGCACTAATTTGCCCTTTATCTCTAAATTTTTGCATTTTGATGAGCCATTAATTCATCTGTCATTGAAGAGATTTTCTCAAAAAGTCTAATTCATGATTTTTTTGAGCCCATTTTCTAAATTATAGAAAAACTTTAAAGGGGAGAGACTAGTGTAGTGGGTACAAATTCAAATTTCAGTACCTATATAATTATGTTCCAAGCACAAAAAACAACTATGCAAATGAATTAGTACAATACCAACACGGTCCTGAAGTGAACTTTGTTTTTGAATAGCTTGTTCTTCTCTGGTTTTTGTCTCCCTTGTTTTCTTTCTCATGCTTCCTGATTTTAATTGGGGTTTTAATTTACTATAAAAAGAGCAAGAACTATTTTGGACTGGCCATCTCAAATAGCACCTATCTCAATCATCTAGCTCATAATTAACATTCATACAATTTGTACTTTAGTTGATAGTTAACCAACCAATGACTGTTCAATAAAAAACTGAGAGATAGGTTTTTCTAGCACTTTAATTGATAATTATTTTTTTCAAATTGAATCCATGCAAAACAAACATAACACGGATTGTTTTGTATTACATTGATGCGGGTGTAGAGATAGGCTTGAATATTACATAGGGCTTGAATTTTACATATTTTATGTTCTTCGCATCTTTGAATTTTACAGAATTTTAGTTTAGAATTCAACATATATGTAACTAGTAAATTAAGGCATTCAGCGGTACTCAAGATGTGACAATGTTATTACCACAATTTATTTATAATTTTCATGTTTTGAATTAATGGGGTATATATGTCATTTAAATTGGGAATGTCTTCAATTATTTAATGCATGTACAAATTTCATCAAACAAATAGATATATAGGACGAAGAAAACACATAAAAGATTAATTTTGGAAACATGCCAACAATCCTTAATTAGTTTGTGGATTTGATGCACAATATATTAAAAAACTGATATATATTTTATGTTTGTGCTTTGTAGATTTAGCATCTAATGGAGTCATTGTTGAGATCTGCAAAAAGAGCATTGTTAGGGTAAAATAAACTATTGCAAGGAGATTTCTGCAAGAGGATGTTTTTTATTTGATTTAATTTTTATCTACTTTGGTTTGCCTGTTGTTTTGTGGTCATTTTTTTTGGTTGTATTTTCCCATTACTTCTTTTTCTTTCTGTATGTTTATGTAATAAAAAAAACATATTTATCCGGACCAGACTGAATGATTTATGGACAAAAACAAAATCATTCATCTTTTTAAATAGCATGGTTAATTCTTTTTTGATATTTTTTCATTATTAAAAATGAGTCCGTTATAACTTTAGAAAATTTAACAATTCTGGAAATTATAATATATATATATATATATATAATTCAGTACAACAGATGAAGTCTTCCTATGCGGAACGCTGATGTTGCAGAGATGAGATACACTGGAGGTGGGCAATGCAATTGTCAATTGGTAATTTCTCATACTGTACCGATTTCAATTTATAAGGCCACTTTCCAAATGCAATGGTTAGTTTCTCTTCCTTTGGAATTATAGCCTTTTTGGGGGCATAAATAGATAAGGTTATTTATATATTGAGTTTTCCTGAACAGGCTAATAACTGATTGGACTCGGTTGTCGGTTAACGAATATCCAACTTGTATTACAATCCTTATTTCTTAATTATGAGAGGCATTGATTAACTAGATTGGTTAAGTTTTCATTTTCATGTTATTAATTCCTGTTTGCTAAATTTTAGCTTAGTCTCCAAACTTGTACATCTTGGAAAGAGGATCAGTGCTAAAGATGGAGAGGAGAGGAGAGCAAGCAGGAATCCCAGGTACCAACATTTTTATTACGGTCAGTGCACAAAACACCTGACAAAACTGTGAAGGCGTATACTGAATTAACGTTCTCATTTACAACTGCATCTAAAATGGTTAATTGGAAATGGGCAGGCATGCCCAATCTTTGATTCTCCATGGTTCTCCGGTTGGAATGCTCTCCTGCCACATACTCATCAACAAAGGCAAATGACCGTTAGTACCCTTCTAAACTCGTCCCAGTTAGGTTTTGACCATAACAAACTTGAGACAATGCTTGGTACCAAACATGCCAGACTATCATTCAAGAGTATTTGCTTGCTCCTCTGGATACAAATATACCTGACAGGTTGGTATTTACTTATGCAACAGATGGGCTTTTCACTCTAAAGAGAGGGTACCGACTCCTAGTTCAATCAAACTCTGTTCCGGTCTCAGCCACCCAAGGGTTAGACCCCTCCTTTTAGAGAGTGATCTGGCATACACCCCCTGTTACCCCACGGGTTCGAATTATTATTTGGAAGGCAATTCAAGTCGCTATATCAGCTTGTCAGGTCTTGCACCGATGCATGCCTCAAATCGCTGCTCTCTGTCCATTATGCAGATCTGACCCTGAAACTGTTTCACATCTTTTGTTCCATTGCTCCCATGCTTGTGCTACGTGGTTTTAGTCACCTCTCGGTATCGGACCTGATTCGTTATCGGGTTCGGAGTTGGGCCAGATACTTCAATCCCGTTGGCGGAAGCTTGACAAGGCTCAAATAACACTCACAATGATTATATCATGGAAGATTTGGAAATCGAGATGTTCTAAGCTATTCTCTGGTACAAGGTTTATCCCCGAGTCACACTTTACACGAGGTTTTGTGCTATCTGACATTATTCAGTGTTCTAGCTATGCGCCAAATCTCAACATATCCTCTGCCCGGTCCAGGCCTGTTTCACAACCTCAACTTGATGGTTTCTGCTATTGGGTTGATGGTTCATTTAAAGACCCTTTGTCAGGTGGTACCGGTTATATTCTGTTTGATAACGGTACACTGGTATAGCATTGGGGGGAAGAATGTTCTCAGCGACATTCATCATATCACACTTAGGGACTGAGTTTACTGTGAGGAATGCGTGCGGTTCAATCCAGAGGCATTGAGCAGTGCTCGTTTTACTCCAATTCAGAGGTACTGGTACAATCTCTAACAAATCCGCAGGCCCTGGTATGTGTACAGCGGCAGGTATATTCTGAAACTATGCAAAATATTGCATAGTTTCAGAATATTTGTTTTACGGAAAGTAGAATATTGTTTTACTGAAAGTACTGTAAATATTACTTGTTCCAAACCTTCATGTATACTGTGAAGCAATTTATTGGAATTCTAGTTATAAACAGCAGTAAACAAGACATGTGCTATTGAAGTTGTCCTCTAGATACCATTGCATGTTTATGTGCAGTGTTTCTGTGTGAAAAACTGTATATGAAGTTTTTAATTAACTAAATCTGAGACAATATATGTTTTTAATTTCTTTCTGATTAACTTTTTAGTTTTTACTTCACTACAGAATGGGCCAATGAACACTGAAGTGAAACAAAGAAAGGTTGCGAATCAAAGGCGAAGAGCTAGTAGACCAAATGAAAGAACTCGCCCTGAGGAGGTACGAATAAATTTTGCTGTTTCATCCCTGAAAAACTTCTCCTTTTCTTTTAAATTAGATAAATTTTTGCAGTTTCATCCAATGGTAAAACCGTAAAAGGATTGCTGTACCAGACAGTTACTTCTGTACATCTCTGGGTAATATTGGTAATGTACTTAGATATAATAATAAATGAAAACCACAAAATTAATGCTGAAATGACCAATGATGAAACATTATACATATTTTTTACTTTTCTTAATAAAGGGTAAAATGGCCACTTTATAAATTTTAAATGTGTTTTAAAAGAAAAGATAATAAAAGTTTTTGAGGGGCATACATGAAATTTCCCCTTAAAAGTAATTGCTAGTTTGCTAAACTGTTACAGTTTTTGTTCGTTTTGTTCTCTTATAGCTTGGTGATCAAGAAGAAGAGGCTAAAACTGACACATATAAAAACATGCTCGCTATTTTTGAAATATTGAGACAGAAAAAGAGTGCGAGATTAGAAAATTTGGTGCTGAATATAAACTCGTTCGCTCAAACAGTAGAGAATATTTTCGCCTGGTCTTTTCTGGTGAAGGATGGCCGAGTTGAAATTTTGTTCAACAAATGTGGTCACCATTTAGTCTGTAAGTGCTTCAATTTCTTTCAATCATTTTTTCACACTAGAATGTTTATTTTGTCCTGAGTTTAATTGTAGCTTATGTTGTTATTAATATCACATTGGACCGTATAAAACAGTAAACTGGGCCATGAATATGTTCAAATTTTTTTTTATGGTTGGTTGTACTGGGTACTGTTATATGATGTGGGTACTTCTAGTTTGGTCTATTTTTAGGTTTTATGTGATTTACACTTTGTTTTTGAAATTAAATGGAGGCAGGTATACCGTATACTCTTTGGGGGTGTTTCCTTAGAAAGAAAAATATTATATCAGATCATTTACAGTTTGTTTATTTTCATAATTTGCACAACCTAGACCTTTGGAAGAGTGGCCACCATGGATCTCTAGCAAACCAAATTTATGGCTTTCACCCTAATTTTTGCTTATATTTCATTTCTTTCGAAACATTCACATGCAGCTAATGAAAGAGATGGTTGAGCCGGGTGAAGAATTGATGCCACACAGAGATCGTTCTATTGAAAATCCCACAAAAATAGAGGGATCCACACAAAGAACTCTGATTCAGAATTTACAAGGAATCGAGGTTTTGTAATGCAAGATGACTCAGCTGTGGTTGATGAGTCACCAGAGTTTGCTGGTTCTTTTGATGCTAAGAAACGTAGGTGCCTCTTTGATAATTAGTTTAGATGTGAACATTGTTGTCTTTTGTGTATATATTACAAGCATATTTAGATGAGATATGCTTGTTTTGTTTGAAATATTATGAGGCTTTAAAGAATTAGACCTGTTGTAATTTTTAAGCACCATTGATCTTTAATCAGTCTTTTAAGAGAAGTTTAAAGATTAGTTCTTGGGCTTATGGAAATACTTTAATGTTTTATTCAATTTAGTTTTTAAACTATTGTCTTTGGTTTTTAAGCCGCTTAAATTTTTTTATTCAATTAAGTTCTAATAATTTCGGCACTGAATTGTGTGATTCATCACCAAATTTTTTAATTAAATATATTGTTTCAAACAATACTCAAGATATAATTACTAGAAAATTTTAGGAGCTTGACTAAACAAAAATAAAAACTTACGAGCTCAATTACATGTGTACGTGTCTGATAATAAAATAATAATATTTATTGGGTTCTCTATTTAACTACAAATAAAAATTTACTTGAGACCAAATTTCATATTTGAATTTTTTTCTACCTTTTAGATAAATAAAAAATCACTCGATTTAAGATATTTTGAACCCTCTCTCCAAGTACATATTTGCATGGATATTATGTTGAGCGGTTCGGATCGACTCTTTAAAATTTAAAAATAAAATTATGAATCGATATACAAACTGATATTTAACAACAGGCCACAGAAAGAAAGAAAAAACCTAACCTTTAAATTTTGGTCTCCGATATTATGGACGCCTCCAATCCGTAACTCTTTCCAACACTCTTTCCAAGTGCAAGTATATCCCCTAAGATTAAACCTCTGTTACCTCTCTATGGCGCTCTCCCCTCTCTCGCACACTCTCTACTCCATCTCTATTTGGATCTGGGTCTCATGTGAGTTGCGATCGTAGGAGTATGTTTCTAGAGCTATACTGCTATAAGTATTTGTTTTCAATTAAATGTTTGGAACTAAATTAATTTTTTTTATTTTCTCCAACATCTAATATGTTATTGTGTTTTGACAATTTAATTTTCTCCACATTTAATCGAATATTTTTTGAATGGAGCATCGGTTGAGGCAAAGAATGTTTTATCCATTAATATCACACATGAAATAAGTTTTGGATGATTCAAATATATTTTATAATGGAGATTTTAAATCTCGAAATAAGTTTTTGCATGATTTTTCTAAAAAAAATATGTTATATATGCATGAAGAAGATGTGCATCAACCAAGATTCCATAGTAGAATCTATCTAAATAAATGTGCATAAATTTAAATTGCCAAGCAATAATATATTAGATGTTGGCTAAAATCAAAATATTAATTTTAATTGCCAAACAATAATATAGTATAATCTTCTCGGATACCACAACTTTTCTTCCAATGCCCAAAGCTTGGCTGAAGAAATGTGGCACTATCTCCCTATTTATATATTTTCTGATGGGGATGTTTCTATTTGTCAAATTTTTGGACAATATGTGTATTACATATCTAGGGGCAAAGTGGTGATGGAAAAAAAAATTGTTTTTAGTTATTTTATATTATCTAGTTCTTACTTTTTGTGTTCTTTAATTTGAAGTTTGGCACATAAACAACTGCTGCTTTTTGTCTGATAAATAACTTGGATGTATGATTTGTTGTAACTAGCCGGTATGATATTGTATATTATTTGCTCATGTGACTTTTGAATTTAATGTTTTGTCAATCAATATTAGCTATGAGTCATTCATGTAACTTCATTAAATTATTATTTGTTCTAACTTCTAAGCATAGCAATAATTGTATAATTTGTCTTAGTAGCTTTTATTGTATGAATAAATTTATCGTTTGCTGTTTTGCATTTTGTTAGTACATATTTCGATGTATAGAAACGATTTTGCATATACAGATATATAAGTAGTGCCTTCACTATAGTTGACATTTATTTTAAAATGTATAATACAAATATATGTTTTATTATTCTATTGCTGTCAATTATAATTTGCTACCCCGATTAATTTAAAAATATGACAGAATAGCGATAAATAATTTTTAATATGACGAATAGGTGATGAATTAAGCAATTCTAGTGAAAAAAATATGAAAATATCATTTTCTGCTCGGATGACTCTTGTATGATACATTTTATTTTTTTAACATTTTAAAGACAATGAATTCTTTTGTATTGCTACGTTGAATTATTGTGTGGTTCATCATGTTACTTACTGAAGGCAATATTATTTACTATAATAATTATTTTATTTTAAATATTAACATTTTCTTTATCAAATTGAGGGAAGTCTCATGATCAGATTAATTGCTTTATGAATTAATTTGGTCCTAATTAGAAATTTACGAGACTACTTGTTTAATATTTGTATATGAGTTAATGGGACGGTCTAAATCCAAACTCAAATTTTGAATTGCTTTGTGACCTGAGTCACTGGTTGGCAATTTGGCATAAAGAGATATAATTAATTATTAGAGGCAATGAAATTAAGAGCACGTCTAATAGTTCACCTTCTACTGTCCATTTAAATCTATCTACTTATTTACTAACAAATATTACTAATTTGTTAATTGAAAAATATATTAAAATATTACAAAAAATACATAAATATATACCAGAGCTTCAATTCACGATAAAATATAAATTTGTGTTTTGATTAAAAGCTCTCCTGTACACTCCTCCAGTAACTTTTTAGATGCTATTTTGGAGAATTGAACATACATATTTTCAAAAAGCCGCGAGGGCTCGTACCAGTACACTAAGTCTGCGGTTCTAATAAAATGTAAATATTAATAATTATATATTTTTACTTCACATAGAAAATCATAGTTAACATATAATTAAGTGAAGAATTGACTTGAGACTTTTGCAGAGCAATATTCGTCAAACTCATTCCCCAATTTTCCACCTGTGGGGCCCGTCAGTCAATAGTTTTTCCACGAAATTCAGATCCTAATACTTTCGTTCCGATCATCCGATATAGCTGAATTAATTATCAAATTCCAAGAAAATTACAATCAAATTTAGCAAGGCCATGGAAATTTTATTTTCTTGCATCCCAATCAAATTTGAACTATAGTCTATAGAGATAACACTGTTGTTTTCAGCTGCTGGTTCTGACTATGATATATATGGCTCTAAAATAGGCTTTAGTTGGTTTTGAACAGATATCATTTATTTGATAAGTCTGAAATACGCTAGGTCTGAATTAATTAAGATAATATGGAAACTCAGTATTATGCTTCATGCAACCATTAATTCTAGGCTGTCAAGTTGGTAAATTTTTAATTAAGTGGGGGTCCCTTTACATTGGAAAAATCCTACAAAAAGTGATTTGCAAGATGTGGTAGATAAAAGTGAAGAATAGATTAAAGGGGTGGAAATGTATGAATTTGTCCCTTGAAGAAAGAATCATTATGATAAACAGCTAGTGTTCTCAGTGCTGCACTTATGTACATGTTAGCAATGTGTAAGGCTCCCAAATATGTTATTAAAGAGAGATAAAATTATAAGATACTTTTTTGGAAGGGCGTTTCGTGGTACGTAATGGATTAAAATTATAAGATAAAATTAGTTCTAGCTTGGTCTCTTTTGATTTGAAAAGAATTAAAAGAAGAAACAAGCAAACAAATTAAGAGAATCAATGGTTTTTCTTCAAGTCTTGTTCCAGTTTTAATTTTTAGAATGACATAATGGAAAATATATGGGCAATTTTCTGCTGTAATTCATATATGAAAAACAGTAGATATGTATCATCATAGAAACATACTCATAATATATAGAAATATCTGTTTATTTAACGTGACAATGACCAGCAATAGGAAAAAGTGTGATAAACTCTGATAGTCTTCTTCCACCAACTTATTTGAATGATAAATAGGATCATAGAAGATAGCCATTAATTAGAGATATCATCTTAAAACACTTCACAAACTAAAAAAAATGGGAGATTTACATCTCTTACTTCTCATATGCTTCTTCTCCTTCCATCTTCCATCAAATAGCTTCACCACAAATGAATCTGACATGTTTGCACTTCTCTCCTTCAAGTCTCTCATATCTAATAACCCGTTCGGGGCATTATCATCATGGAATGATTCTCTTCACTATTGTCAGTGGCAAATCGTAAGGTGCGGCAACCGCCATCCCGACAGAGTAACTGCTCTCTCTTTGGGCTCATTAAATTTGTCAGGTCGTATATCGCCCTCTTTGGCAAATCTCACATTTCTAAAAAATTTGAATCTTTCAGATAACCACCTTACTGGTAACATCGCAGAAGAGCTTGGTCATTTGAGTAGATTGCAAAATCTGAATTTGAGTGTGAATAACCTTGCCGGGAACATTCCATCAACTCTTGGTAATTGTTCCAATTTAGAATTTCTTTATCTGGCAGTCAATAATCTCCAAGGAACCATCCCTTCCAATCTAATGCAATGTAAAAACTTGAGAATTATCAGTTTGAGAACTAACTTTCTTGTGGGAGGTATACCTCCACAGATTGGTTTCCTAGAACAACTCGAAGGATTGGATCTCGGTAGAAATAATCTTACAGAATCCATCCCAAGCACCTTAGGCAACCTTACACATCTATCACTTCTTTATCTTTTTGAAAATAATTTAGATGGTTTCATCCCGCCTTCACTAGGCCAACTAAAGGATCTCGAGTACCTTTCTCTCACTAAAAACTATTTGTCAGGCAAGATACCACATTCCATTTACAACCTCTCAGCCATGGTTGAATTGAGTTTAGGTGGAAATCAGCTTGATGGAAATCTTCCTTCTAACTTTTGTGATGTATTTCAGAACCTACAGTATCTAATGGTGTTCAAAAATCAACTTAATGGGCAGATTCCAATATCCATATCCAATTGTTCAGCCCTGACTGAGATTGTTTTAAGCTCAAACAATTTCATAGGAACAATACCAGATAGTATAGGGACTTTACAAAACCTTTCTTGGCTTAGCATCGATACAAATCAAATTAAGGCCACCGGTGACGATTGGAGATTCTTTGATTCTTTAATCAACTGTACATTTCTACAAATATTGGATCTTGGAGACAACCAACTCCAAGGCAGGCTACCTCATACGATAGCAAATCTCTCTACTAGTCTTAACTATTTAGGACTTTACATGAATCCAATTTCAGGAAATATTCCCCCAGAGGTAGGAAAACTAACCAACCTTGATTCCTTAGAACTAACTTTAACATTTATTGAAGGCACTATCCCAAAAGAAATTGACAATCTTTGGAATTTGGAATGGTTAGGCCTAGCGGGAAACAAGTTATCAGGTCAAATCCCATCAACTTTAGGTAATCTCACACAGATGAATGCGCTCCATCTCGAGAACAATGCATTCACTGGGAGTATACCAGAGGAATTAAGCAATATGCAAATACTAATTGCGTTGAATCTTTCAAATAATAAATTGATAGGCTCAATTCCAAAGAAACTCTTCAATCTTCATTCACTTTCTATCAGCCTTGACTTGTCAAATAACTATTTGAATGGATCACTACCACCAGAAATTGGTCATTTAAACAATGTAGTCGAAGTTCACCTATCAAATAACAGATTAACTGGTAGAATTCCTAGCACAATCGACGGGTGCCAGATACTTCAAATACTTCATCTTGATGGAAACCAGTTGAATGGGTCTATTCCCTTCTCTTTGAGCAACATGATAGGGTTGCAAGATCTTGATATCTCGAACAATGTTTTATCTGGTCCAGTACCTGAATTTGTTGGTCAGATGAAACTCCAGCATTTGAATATTTCTTTCAACAATTTTGAGGGGCAATTGCCGAAAGACGGGGTTTTCAGGAATGCTAGTGCAGTAGATATAAGAGGAAATTCAAAACTTTGTGGTGGAGTACCTGAAATGCATCTACCCAAATGCGTTTTTGGTAAGCAAAAGAAGAAGCACTATTCCAAAATTATCATTGTAATAATTTGTTGCATAGGTGGTATTATATGCTTGAGTGTAATCATATTTTTGATAGCCCGTTTTTGTTGGATAAAGAGATCTCAGAATAATCCCCTACCATTGGTGGCCAAAAATTCTGAGTATCAGAAAGTGCCATACAATGACATTCTCAGGGCTACGGATCATTTTTCATTGGAGAATCTAATTGGAAGAGGTACTTTTGGAGCTGTTTACAAAGCTCTGATGAAATTTGAGAACGTGACAGCTGTTGCTGTGAAGGTACTGAATCTCAAGCAGCGTGGTGCTTCTAGAAGTTTCTTCTCTGAATGTGAGGTATTAAGAAAAGTCAGACACAGAAATCTTATCAAAGTTTTAAGTTCCTGCTCTAGCACAGACCACCAAGGTAATGATTTTAAAGCTTTGATTTTTTAGTTCATGCCTAATGGTAGTTTAGAAACATGGTTGCATCCCGGTGCGTGTATAAATAGGCCATTTAGGAGTCTCAACCTCATTGAGAGGCTGAATATAGCAATCGATGTTGCGACAGCTTTGGACTATCTTCATAACTATGGGCCCGCTCCAATCGTACATTGTGATCTTAAACCTAGCAATGTGCTTTTGGATGATGACATGACTGCACACGTGGGTGATTTTGGGCTTGCCAGATTTCTGGTTCAACCTGATTCTATGTCGTCTCTGTTGTCAGGAAGTACAGCTGGACTTAGAGGTTCCATCGGTTATATTCCCCCAGGTACAAGCTTATTTGTATGGGAAATTAATTTTGTTTTTTAGTATATATATTGGTATAAGTAGTTACGGACCAGCTTACAGAAGTGTGTGTGTTTATTATTTATTTTAACTTTGTTTACCCTATCATGGTACAGAAAGAATGGATTCCACATAATCTCATATGTTCTTTTAATTATCTTAATAGATCGATGGTACCAACCTAGTTAGCTGCTAGCTGTCAAATTGATATGTGAATAGTAAGTTAGGACTTAGGACAAGCTTTCAGAAGGCCAAATTAAATCAGTGCATCTAATTAACATTGGCAACATACATAATGAAAAAAGGGCTTGTATGTTTGAATTGAGAAGGAAAAGCAACACTATGTTACTGATCTTGATCTTGGTGCATAATTTGTAGAAGGGTATAATTGTAAATTGTCATTTTTTTTAGAATATGGCATGGGAGGTCAGGCATCGGTTGAAGGAGATGCATACAGCTATGGCATTCTAGTGCTTGAGATGTTTACTGGCGTAAGCCCCACTGACGAAAGATGCAGAGATGGATTGAGCCTCCACATGCATGTTGAGATGGCTTTCTCTGGTCGTGTTACTGAGAATATTATCGACCACCAATTATTCCCAGTCAACGATGGAGGAGAGAATGCAAATGTAACAGAGGATGTTCATGATTGCTTGGTTTCGGACTTTCGGTGATTTGATGTGGTCTCTTGTGCTCTAAGTTGTCTCCAAAAGAGCGCATTGGGATCAAAGAAGTTGTGAAGGAGTTGAATAGGGCTCGAGTGAAGCTGCTGAGATGAGAGTGATCAAAAGTGACAAATGAAGTTCATGAGCTATAAAATTCATCTTTTGTATTGTTATTAACATTATATGGCTGTTAAGTACATATGATGTTGATATTTATATATGAACCCGTTGATAGAAATTTGGATACAGTAATTGAATAGCGGACGGCCGCTGGTAAACCCAAGAGTGTGATATGTGTGCGCACGTGCGCCATTAATATGATTACTTGGTATACCATTAATTTATCTTGTTGTAACCAAAGCTTCTTATGAATAATATTCTCTGTTTTTAAAATAAAAAAATATTTATTCCATGAACAGATAAACTCCTCCAATCTGATCGAGCCTGCTAAATTTGGATCCTCCTAACTTAATTTTTTTTATTAAACAGCCCCTACACCATCATATTTTAATTTTTTTCTTTGCAAGAATGAATTAAATCTGTCTCTCCGTAGAGAGACGGGCTCACGCAATTACACTAAGTCTACGGTTTTCTAAAGCTTGGATTCTCCTCCCTATCTTTTGTGAAAATATACAATTTTCACAAAACTCGCATTTTGGATTACTTTAATCCAATCATCCGAACTCGTTAATAAACGCACACACTTAGTGAGGACAAGCATAGAAGAATTTCTCAAGTTTCTCTCTCAATCACACACAATATTCTGTTGTGATTTGCCCAAAAAAACAAAGGGTCGTTACAACACAAGTAACAGGAGGGCATAGAAGGCTATCTTTGAAAAGAAAAATTATCACTGGTACACTTGGTAAAACATCATGCCATATCCATGACATCGAATCAGAAAAAGAAATATCACACCATACATGCCTTTGCCTTTTTTTTTTCTCTCAGATTTGGTTTCTATAAATTACCCCCCACAATTCTAGTTTCAGCATGAATCAATTGATACCTCTGAAAATGAGAGTTGGAAGGGATTCAACTTTTTACTCTCAAATAATTGGTGAATTAAATGAGTTCAGGTTTCTCCAACATCTCATATTCAGTTTTAATCTTGCAAGATAAAAAATATAAAATTATATTATGGGACTATGAGGTATTGAATGTGAGAATTGCAGGAAATCAAACCAATACATTTTTCTGTTATCTGAGTTGTTGCTGGTTTGGTTTTCTCCAATATCTTACCTTCAATTGCTCACTCATTCAAAAGCCTTTTAAAATTTATGGTAGTTGTGTTGCCGAGTCGATATATGTAACATCCCAGTATTCAAACATGTGAAAATTTTATTAAACATGATGAAACACATAATTGAAGATACTTTATTGCGTCATTAAAATTTAAATATTGAGACTCATATTTGAATTTTTGTAAAACAAATAATCTGTACTATGTACTATCTGAGTATTTATAAACTAGTGTACTTTGAAAATAAGTAATTAATATATTAAAAAAATACAAGGAATAATTAAATCAGAAAATAGGTAATTGTATAGTTGTTAACAAATGTAGATTTCTAAATTTTGTAAGTGTTGAATTGAGAAATTATGAAAATACCATAACATATTTAAATTTATGATTTCATTTGCTTTTAAAGTCATATAATGATTAGAGAACTTTTACTCTTGCTTGAGATGATTTAATATTTAATTGTAGTATCATGAGAATTAATTAACATCTTAGTATTTTAAAGTTAAGTTTATATCTAAAATGATATACGGCAGTTAATGTAAATCAACTCTTTATAAAATAAGAGTAATTAATTTTTTTAAGATTTATTTTGCATGTGGGGACACATGTCAATATTCCTATTATCCTAACACTACTAATTTCTCTCTCTGCCGCTTGGGGGTTTCTTCTCTCCTTTATTTTTGGGGGTGAATCAGCCTATCTATTTTCGCTTTTTCTCTGATGGGTTCGCTCGACCACACGATCACAGCAACATCACTTTGATCACAGGCTCACAGCAACACAAATAATCAGTCATTATTTATATGTAACAGTGTTAGAGATACAGTAGATGATGTACAGTAACAATCACCTTCTCTAACTGCCTTTGCCTTTGGTCAAAATAGTCCAAAGGTAAATGCAATACATCACCTACTGCATCTCTAACAAAGAGAAATACTTTGTTTCAATGAAATATAATAAAAATACTTGGTCCCGTAATGAATTGATTATATGAGATTTATTAACTAACTGACTTTCCCATGGCAAGACTGGTAAAAGTTAAATCCCACACTGCAAGGTTTATTTCAGACATTCATCGAACAAGTTCTAAGCACAATCAGGGATTTTCCCAAATTTCATCTTCATATCAATTGATGCGGCATATTAATCACATAGGAACATGCCTGCATGCCCTCGGTAACCACTGCATGCTCAGGAAAACCCAATGACCCCATCTACCACCGACCCCCCCTCCAATCACCACACCACCTTTTAACAGAAAAAAGGAACCGATAACTCTTGTGGGAGATAAGTTGACCATTGAATTTGAAAATTGCCTTACAAAATTGGTTCAACACGAAGGAATGCACAATCAGTTTAAACCGCACATGCTAGTACTAGTACAGCACTTGAACCTGCACAAAAATAATCCATCATTACTTACAAGTAAGAGAAATACTTGGTCCAACATTGAACTGATTTAAAATGATAATTATTAACAAACTCAGCCTCGAATTACCTCAATATAAATCCACTTTGGTAAAGTTTAAATCCCAGACTACAAGGCTTCTTTCAGACATTTCATTGAACAAGTTTTGAGCGAAGGGGATTTCCCAAAGTTCATGTTCAAATTAATTGATGCAGCACTTAATACAGAGGAACGTGCCTCCATGTCCCCGGTAACAACTTGTTAATTTCAAGCTCCACTCCAAGCTCAGTAACCCTGTGAAAAATATTAATCACAAATAAGATTAGTGAGGCTGAACTAGCCTGCACATGCACACAGTATAAAGGACAATAGCTTGATTTGGTTTCAACTTTATGGACAACCATTTCACCATTTCAAAAGGTTCCCAGTTCTCCGAAATGAATATTGTAAATATTGTGAAATTGTGCAAGTTTTGCATGGTTCAGCATTTGGATTTCATAATTCAATTGTCAGCGCAAGTACTCATAAAAACCGACTTTATATGAAAGGCCAAGGTCTAGTAGTAGAGTAGCTGCCAGGTACCACTGCCTAATTGTACACCTGGTAAGTACTGAATCAGCAAATCCATTGCAGCACAACTGCAGGTACAAATTCTGTAAAATCATAAAGAAAAATACAATACAAAATGCAAACTAAATAAATAAAGCATTACCAATAAAGAAAGTACAGTGAAAAAAATAATGAAAATATCTAGAAAAACAGAAATATTGAGCAAAGCAGTAAAAGTACTTCATTTAATATAGTAACAAACTTCCCAAATTACATAAATTGATTATCTACATTCAAATAAGCTATATCTTCAATCTGATTCAGCACTTCAATCATTAGTTTTACCACTTGTCTGGTCCATGACAACTTTTGCATCTTTGTCTCGCCCCATTTCCAAAAACAATTCTAATATTGGTGCAGAGGCAGCTATATCGGGTTTCACCCCTTCTTGCTTCATTTTGTTCAACACGCACATAGCCTGATCTACTTTTCTGTTCTTTGCATATGCTTTTAGCAAGGAAGTGTAAGTCGAGAGATCTGGCGCTACGTGATTCAGTTGCATTCGATCTAAAATTTTCATCACATCATCGATAGTGCCATAATTTGCATAGCCGATAAGTAAAATTCTATATGATACAACATCTGGTTTTACACCTCCTCTTAACATTAAGTCAAATAACTTTTCAGCTTCCTTGCTTTGGCCTTGTTTGCACATAGAATCCATCATTGATCCATAAGTAACCTCATTGGGCAAAAAGCCTCGATCAATCATATCCTTGAAAACTCTGATCGTCTCTGTCCAGCAACCTAACTTAGAGTATCCATTTATAACAATACTATATGTGATAAGACTAGGTGCGACACCTTTATCAATCATATGATACAGTAGTATCTCTGCCTTGTCAGTTTCTCCCCTCTTGCAATGTGCATCCACAATTATATTGCATGTCACAGTGTCAGGCAATATTCCCCTTGAAACCATCTCATTCAGCAACTTCTTTGCCTTATCCAATTTGTCCAACTTGCAGAGCCCATCTATAAGAGTATTATAGGTATGAACATTAGGATTTGTACCTCTCGAAATCATATTACATAGCACCTGCTCTGCTTTTTCAGCATTCCCCTCCTTACATAGTGCATCTATGATGGTAGTATATGTCACAACATTGGGATCATGTCCTTCAGAAACCATGGACTGAAGCATTTCCACTGCCTTGCCCAATTGCCCTTTCTTGCACAACCCATCCACAAGAGTATTATAGGTCACAACATTAGGTTTAATTCCTTGAGAAACCATGTAAGATAGCAGTTCCTCTGCCTTCTGAGTTTCTCCTTCTTTGCACAGGCCATTAATCAGTGAGCTGTATGTGACTACATCTGGCGCAATACCCTCTTGAAGTATTCGCTCAAACAAACTAAATGCTTTACTAATTGCGCCTTCTTTGCAAAGGCCGTTAATCAATGAGCTGTATGTGACTACATCTGGCACAATACTCTCTGAAAGCATTAGCTCAAACAAACTAAATGCTTTACTAATTGCGCCTTCTTTGCAAAGGCCATCAATAATAGTGTTGTAGGAGATCACGTTAGGTGTGCAGCCAAGCTTAGGCATTTTATTAAACACCATGGCTATGGCCTCACTGATCCTATTCTCAGAACAAAGGCCCTTAAGTAGTGGATTGAAGATGTTAGGTTCAGCTCTCTGCCCTCCCTTAATAAACCGCCCCAAGAAAACCAAGCCAAGTCTCGGCTGATTCATTCGGATACAGTAGCTTATCAAGACACTATAGGTGCAAACATCGGGTGACGGTGAGACCCCTCTAGATTGGGTCCAGCGGTTAAAAAGTGAAAAGACAGTTGCATAATGGTTGTTTGAGTTCTTCCTACGAGTTAAGGCTGTAAAGAGTTGGATAAAGGAATAGATGGACGGTGCCGGGTTCTTAGCAGCCAGCAAGCGACCAAAAAAGTGAAGAGCATCTTTAATAGTAAGAGTGCCTCACCGATAACGTTCTTTTACAAGTAATTCCAACTGGCGGGTCCCCATGGCAATGGGATGAAATGGTTACAACTCCCCTTGGAGATGATTCCCTAGAGGCTGTTGGTAGCCTCAGAAAATGGGCTGACCCTCCTTGTTCAACTATAATGGTGTACTAAAAATTCATCAATACATTCCCTACAAAACATAAATGAAAGAATGGTTAACAAATTTTGCATAACATGACAAAGGCTATAGGTAACAGAACAGTACTAGTTAGGCATCAGTCCAGTACGTGATGTTCACCTTTGCTTAATAGTGATACACAATGCAAATAGTCAAACACAAATAGATGAAGTTTTCCAGGTTGGTACAAATACCAGAGTCGATGCCTCTCACAAATTACGAATAAGAATTCTCAAACCAGCATAATTTATGTCACAACAAACCAGTTACTCAACCTGGAGATAATTAAACGAAAGAAATCTAAAGATCAAAATTAACCTTACAAATTGAAACTGTGGCAGTAGATAGTGTGCATGCACAGTGGTCACCAGCACATGCCAGTACCAAACTTGATCAGCTCAATAACAAAAGAACCTGATATTGGAGTCCTTGATTGCAACTGGTACTATAACCTGCTGATAAAGAAATTATGCTTAAGAGAATACTTACGATGTGAATAATCTTGTGATATAGCATAGTTAAGGGTTTTAGTTTTATTAACAGGTAGGGTCCACAATGCAAAATGGTAGTAGCCATTATCTGACAGTTCCGTCTGTGAAGCAAGTGTTGAGTTTCTGAGACCTTCTACACTGTTTGGGCTTTTATTCTGGGAGCAGAGGGAACTACATAGGACTTAACTGTTGTAAATACTGTTTTTCTGGTAATAAAATGGGCCTTAGTGCCTTTTCTCAAAAATAAAAAATAAATAAATAACAGAGGGAGAGAGAACTATCAGAACCGTAATTACCTTATAAGCTAGAAAATATTCAAATAAATTAGATGTATTCCTCAGAATGGTACTCTCAATGTGTTCTCATTCTCTTATTTGTTGATTCAACGCTACTAAACTGGTTGTTGGTTCAAAACCGATACTGCTATTTCCTTCGTAAAGAATTCAGCTTCACATATGGTCTTTCGATTCTAATTTGCCACAATTTAGATACACGACAAAGTTGCATACTAACTTATTTATATGGTTAACCACTGCAATTAATTGATAGGTTTTAAGTGTTGCTTCACCATTTAGAAAATGAAAGCTAAATGATTACTCCCAATGGAAAGGCTCAAATAACTGAACCCATACTGTATTGTCTCTTTGCGACATTTTATCAAGCAACTTGTGTGCACGGTTAGAGGACTCCTAAATTGTACCAAATACAGGACCCAGAATCTATGAAGGTGATAAATTTCTGGCCTAGATGCAAAGAACCTAAAGGAACTGGCACAGCAGGGGTTACCTTAGAATTGCTTCTAGAAAATGGACGGTGTCAGGTTCTTGTGGCCATCAGACGGTTGAAAAATCAAAGAGCGTCTTCAATAGTGAGGGTGCCCGAACAACAGCCTTCTTTTACAAGTGATTCCAGCTGCTTGGAGCGACAATACCCCTCAGGAGCATTCTGACAAACAGTTCAAGTGCAAGAGAGAGTAGAGAGAGGAGGAGAGGAATAGAATGAGGCGGCGGTGGGGAAGAAGTAGAGTGTGGTGGTCCTTTGGTCAGATTTTAAAGCAACCCTTCCTTTGATCGGAAATGAAACAACAAAGTAAAAGCCCAGAAGATGCGACAAATTTAATTGGAAAAAACTTCAACAGGAGATGCCCAACTTTTTTTTCTGCTTTTTTTTTTTTCTTAATTAAATTAATTGGACTGGGTCGGATATTTGATTGCGTGCATTTGTTCAATCAAGTTTTTCAATTATTTGACATAATAATTTTATCAAGTTCTAAGTTGTCTTTTCAATTTGTCCTCTTAAATTATTAATTAAAAATCTTAAAGAGCCAAGTCTAGAATATTAAGAAAATAATAAAATAATTGAGGGGCTTAAATGAACAAGAGTTCTGAAACTTTTGGTCCGATTTTAAAGGGGATTCCCTTCGCCAATACTAATTTAATCGTTTTTTCTTTTTTTTTGCTGCTTATTATTGTACTTCGTCGGATATTTGATTGCGTCCATTTTTTTTAAAAAAAATTGTTCAATCAAGTTTTTCAATTATTGGACATATTAATTTTATCAAGTTTTAATTGTTTTTCTTAATTCAATTTGTCCTCTAAAAGTTATTAATTAAGAACCCAAGTCATGAATATTAAAGAATTAATTTTCAAGAAAAAATTAAGATCGAGATCGAAGGATGTAAAATTATTAATGGGCTTAAATAAACAGGAGTTCTGAAACTTGACTAAATACAATGCTTATTGACAAGAATATTGAGATATTTACACAAAGTTCAAATCTAACAGCTTAGCGAACTCCTTTATTTTCATATAAAATTAGGGTTTTTATGAAAATTTTAGTTTTGATGAAAATATCTTCAACTCAGATGGATTGGGTTTTTTGGATAAATTTGTATATTAAAAACAGTTTTGAAAAATAACATGATGTCTTAAAAATGAAAGAGGAATTTCATATTCGCATTAACAATTATGATTCAATTATATGATTTTCTGTTGTACTTATTTCGCAAAATTTTTTTATTTCACAATAAACTTATTCTATGACAATTTAATACTAGTTAAATTTGTACATATAAATATTTTTCCCAAAAAAAAAAATTAAGAGATAAGTTTTGAAAATTATATACTTTATGACACAATATAAATAAACACTACAACAAAACAAGTCTTCAGTGACCGGCATCAGCGACCGGTAAGGTTGCCGGTCGCTGAAGACCCCATAAAAAAAAATTAGAATTAAAATGTTTCGGCGACGAACCCTTCAGCGACCGGAGCCCATATCCTTCAGCGACCGATTTGGCCCGGTCGTTGAAGGGTGCCCCCTCAAAAACCCGCCAAGTCTTTCTTCTCGGTCGCCCGACCCCCGCCATTTGCTAGATTTTGGATATGTTTCAATCCAATAAGGGCATCCACAACCAATAAGAACACCAAGTATGACAAATCAACTAAAGGAACAGAAAACTCTTAAAAATTCTAAACCCTAAACCCTAAACAGTAAACTCTTAACATTAAGCCATAAAATCTTTAGTTATATTCTCACAGTGAGGTTCTAGCTCGCACCATGCATCGAACCCCGATGCTCAGGATGACAGCGGGGATGATATCGGAGATGCCTATATCTAGTTTTAGGACGTTTTGTATGATTTTTAGATATTTGATTTTTATGTCGTATTTTAGATATTTTATTTTTATGTCGTACTTTAGATATTTGATGTTTATGTAGTACTTTAAATATTTCATGTTTATGTCGTTTTGTGAATTGCTTGGTACGTATCAATTAAATTGCTTGTGAATTCCTTTTAAATTGCTTGGTGCTTGGTACGTTTTGTACCAGTATTTTATATTGTATATTTGAATTGCTTGTGAGTTGGTTGGTACATTTCGTACCAATTGGGGCTGGAGAAAAATAAATGAGCAGAATGGGTTCAATGTTTTTTATATTTGTTTGGTACATTTCGGGAAAAGAAAAATAACAAAAAAATATCAAAAAAAATTATTTGATCTGCGCTGGAGAACATTTTTTTGGGGGAATTGGATCCATGCCACCCCAAATTTGTTAATTTAGAAATATGCCACCCCAAAAATTAAGTTTTGCTAAATGCCACCTCTAATCATAATTATTGAGAAATTTGCCACAATTAACAAATTAATGTATAATTTTAAATTAATAATTTATAAATATAGTGAAATGACCAAAATAACCTTCATACATCTATTGATTAAAATTTGAGTTCTAAATCCAGAGAGCACCAGAGAGCTTATTTCATTTTCAAGAGAGCACCGAACTCCTCTTCCTCTTCCTCTTCCAGCGATCCTCTTCCAGCGATCCTCTTCCAGCGAACTCCTCTTCCTCGCCTCTTCTTTGACCGACCAGCACCGAGCTCCTCTCCTCTACCTCAGCTCCGATCTCCTCTAGGAGCTGACCTCGCCTCTTCTTTGACCAGCACCGATCTCCTCTCCTCTACCTCAGCTCCGATCTCCTCTCTTCTACCTCAGCTCCGCACCTCAGCTCCGGACCTCCTCTCTTCTTTGACCTGTGCGCCCTCCCCTCCTCTCTGCCAAACATGGATCAGTCTTGGATACCTAGCGGGTAAACAGTAAATTTATATTTCAATTCAATTTGCATTTCGATCAATTCTTTTCTGAAATCTAGTTAACTAGTTTTTGAGATGACAAGATGAATAACTAGGCTGTAGGTAGGTTGGGAAATAGGCAGTACTGGTATTTAGTAGAATTAATTAGTGTTGCAATCAGAATTAACTAATTAGTGTTGCAATTAGAATTAGTACTGGTATATAGTAATTTGTTAGAATTGTAAGAAAAAAATTGTTAGAATTGTTAACAATAAAGATTGATATTGAGCTATAATATTTAGTAATCTAATATTAATTCTCCAATTTTGTATAGATTTGACCCGGAAACTGCTTTTAGAATAGAAGTTAAGATTGAAGCATATTGGAACAAGCAAAATGTTAGTAAAAAGGAATATGTAAAGGGAAAAATATTAAATAGGGTGGTGGATTCCGATAGGTTTTCTTTGTGTGATTTGCTTAGTGATTTAGCCGAGGAGATAACTTGGGGGAGTTGTCAAACACCTAAGATTTGGTTGTTTGACAAAAATGAGAATAAGGATGTAGGAGTAGTAACCGAGTCTCAAATCCCACATATGTTTGAGATGTATAAAAAGGAAAGGAAAATCCTACTTCTTGTAGTAGTGTCTGATTCTGATGGAAGTTCAAAGTGTAGTGGGACAAATGCAACAAACCCATCCACTCCATCTCAACCATCACCAAGTATTGCACTTGGCAGCCAAGTTGGGAGCACTCAGGGATGTAATATTTCTGAGCAACCCGATGAAGTTTCTGTGCTTGATGAATATGTCGGGTTTGACGATGAGAATATGTATGGTTCCTATGGTGAGGATGGCTTTGTTCATGAAGGAAATATGTATACCGTCCCAGAGGTACAAATTGATCAAGAAACTAATTTGGAGGATAATGTGGCCGAGGAGCCAATTGTAGATGATGTAGTGGAGGGTGAACCTATATATGCATTTAATCCTAACAATCCTAATATAGAGGTCAATGCATTATTTCCCGATGTCAATGCCTTTAGGGGGGCATTAAGGCACTTTGCCATAAAAAATGAGTTTGAAGTTAGTATTGTGAAGTCGGACAAGAAAAGGTTCATAGGAAAATGCAAACATCCCGATTGTCCTTGGAGAATTCGTGCTTCTAGACTCCAAGATAATAAAACCTTCATGGTATGTAAGCACGACTTTAAGTTTATAATTGAAATATGTAATATAATATATACTAATAGAATTTTTGTAATTGTAGGTAAAGGTGTTGCCACATGACCATACGTGTCCATCTACTAGCATGGTTGACGGAAAAATGGTTTCTAGTTCTTGGGTATCGGATAGGGTGGGAGATTGGTTAAGAAAGAATCCTTCGGCCGGAGCAACAGAAGTGAAGAGCAAGTTAGAAGACGAGTTTCATGTGAAAGTGACTTATAACAAAGCTTGGGAGGGAAGGAGAGCTGCTCTTGATCAGATCAATGGAAAATGGGAGGAAAGCTTCCAATTGGTGTACAACTTTAAGGCAGAATTGGAGAGGAGATGTCCTGGTAGCATCGTTGAGGTAGATTGCACAAGAGTTGGTGATAAGGTGTATTTCAGCAAGATTTTTGTGGCATTGAAACCATGCATAGATGGATTTATACATGGTTGTAGACCATATTTGGGTGTTGATTCGACCCATTTGACGGGTCAGTATTATTATTATTATCTTATCTTTCATTGAAGTCAAAAATCTGAAAATACCTAATGCTGAAAATACCCCAAGTAACCTGCTGGTACAGATCAGTCAGTGCAGATTGATCTAAAAATCAAACCAAAAATCTGTTTAAACAGTTAGATAGAGGATAAAAAGACAATCAATTTAGACTCAAACTTTGAATTTTTCTGATTTTTCTACTAATTGCTAGCTAATTTCAAAGTTGGTATTCAGAAAAGTGTCAGCAGCATATATATGCTATATATGCTATGTAGTTTTGAGCTAAAATATACTAATTTTCTGATTTTGAGCATATATATGCTATGTATGCTATATATGCTATGTAGTTTTGAGCTAAAATATACTAATTTTCTGATTTTGAGCATAAATATGCTATGTAGTTTTGAGCTAAAATATATGCTATATATGCTATATATGCTTTGTAGTTTTGAGCATGTATATACTAATTTTCTGATTGTCCTAAAATACCTACCTCTGACTGCACCAATCCTTCTCTCCATTGTAGCTTTGTAGTTTTTATTGAAACTCTCCATTGTTACCTCCTTAAAAATCTCTTTTGTGAAATTTCTCTTGGAGATGCATCAATATTGTTTGCTTTCTGTTATGTGAACTTTCTGAATTCAGCAGCACTGTTTTTTCAGCAGCACTTGAAATTCAGTAGGGTCAAAAATCTGAATTCAGCAGCACTTGAAATTCAGCACTTGAAATTCAGCACTTGAAATTCAGCACTTGAAATTCAGCACTTGAAATTCAGCAGCACTGTTATTTTTCAGCAGGGTCAAAAATCTGAATTCAGCAGCACTTGAAATTCAGTAGCAGAAATATTTGTTTTCTAAATCAGATTGACAAGCAAGTATGATTTTCTTTTAACAGGCAAGTATAAAGGTCAATTGGCAGCTGCTGCAGGAATTGACGGGCACAATTGGTTGTACCCACTTGCGTATGGAGTTTTTGATTCAGAAACAAATGAAAATTGGAAGTGGTTTATGCAGCAGTTGAGGAAGTCAATAGGAACTCCGACGGGTTTAGCCATCTCATCGGATGCGTGCAAGGGACTAGCAGGTGCTATTGCAAGTACATTTCCCGATGCTGAACACAGGGAATGTATGCGCCATTTGATGGAGAATTTCAAAAAGAAGTTCCATGGTGAGGTATTTGCTAATAACATGTGGCCGGCAGCGAAGGCGTACACCACAGAAAAGTGTCAATTCCACTTGAGTAAGATTAACGAAGCATCACCCGAGGCTATCAACTATCTCGAGAAGAATCACAAGCAACATTGGTGTAGAAATAAATTCTCTGAGCTTTCAAAATGTGATTATGTCAATAATAACATATCAGAGAGTTTCAATAGCTGGGTTAAGGACTTGAAGGATTTGCATGTCGTTGATCTCGTTGATGGAATTAGGCAACGGATTATGGTGACTTTTGACAAAAGGAGGATGATAGGGAGTAAACTTAGAGGTGTGATTCTTCCGAGTGTAATGCAACAAGTGAATACAAAGAGTAGAAACATTGGGAAGGTTAGTCTTAGTAGAGGTGGTGATAATTGTGCAGAGGTGAGTGGAATAGACTCGGATGGCAATGCTTGGAGGCATGCGGTTGAGTTGGACAAACAAGAGTGTACATGTAGAGAGTGGCAACTAAGTGGACTACCATGTATTCATGCCGTTGCATTCATTTGTTCACTTAGAGGAGCCCGTTGGGAAGATTATGTGCATGAGTATTACTCACTCAATCGATTCCGAGCTGCATATGAGGGAGTGATTAGACCCATGACTGACAAATCGCAATGGGTCAATTTTGATCCTGGATTCAAAGTTTGTCCACCTAAAATGAAGAGACCACCCGGTAGGCCTAGAAAGCAAAGAATTCATGGTTGTCTTGAGCCGGGATCCAAAAGACAAAAATGCAAGAGATGCCAACAGTTAGGCCATCAAGCAAGGACATGCAAAGAGCCAGTTCTCGGGGATCAGGGGGGTCCGGGACCACGCACCAATAAGAGGTATCAAAAACTCTGTATTTATGTTACTGTTAGTTTGGAGGATTATTAACATCTTTGCAACTTTCCATTGTCAGGAAAAGAAGAGCATGCAATGTACCTCAAGGGTGAATTTATGCTGTCACTTTGCAGAATTTATGCTGTCACTTTGCAGAATTTATGCTGTTTGTTGTTGTATTGTTTGTTTGTTGTAAAATTAGGCTGTTTCTTAGGCTGTTTGCATGTTTGTTGTAAAATATTGGCTGTTTCTTAGGCTGTTTCTAATGTATGCAACATTGGCTGTTTCTGTTTGCATGTTTCTTAGGCTGTTTCTGTTTGCATGTCTGTTGTAAAATATTGGCGAGTTTCTAATGTATGCAATTGGAGGTTATATTCTGTTTGCATGTCTGTTGTATTAATTCTGCTTATTGTCTCAATTGGAGGTTATATTTTGTTGTAGCTCAATAGTATTGTTTTTCATTTTAATTGTTTATTTGCAATGCATTGTTTATTTGCAATGCATTGAGTATTTACTGCACTTTAGTAGTTGACTGTGTCTCACGTGCACTTTAGAGATACCATAACAGAACAAAAAATGCTGTGCATATTATTAGTGCTAAATTTAGGCGCATATTATACCATATACCATATAACAAAAAATGCTGTGCATATTATACCATATACTAAAAAGAAATTATTAAGCTAACACTTAAATTTAGGCGCTCAAAAAGTTTATATATTGATCAGCATGAATATTACACCATTATGAACAGTTACTAACATAAAAAATTACTGGATGTCTGGACCAAAGATAACATCGCAAGCATGCATAAATCCTGCCTATTTCTCCATTGCATAGTCTAAAGTGCACATAAATCTTACAACTATTACTGCCTATTTCTCCATTGCTAAACCCTTAATGAAACATTACTTGCATATTATTGCAATAAATATACCAATTATCACAACCAAAATCATAAAAATCATTTGTTCTAGTAACTTGATCTGCTTCGCTAATGCAACAAGCGGGGGAGTTTGATTGTTGATTTCTCGCATGTCGTCCAATCGAGTTTCGTTAATACCTCGTACTCCTCCCACATTAAATGCCTCCGAACCCCTACGCAGTGACACAACTCCTAATTCGCTAAGAAATACCTCGTACTCATTCTCCCACATGTAGAACTTGCATTTTGGCATCCGCTGTAATTTTAAAAAAAAAATATAAAGCAATTAGAAATATGCAAATATGCAAAGCTGCAGTGAAGGTGCAGTACATGATTTATAAAGGGAGTTATATAGTTCATTTACTATGATATATCACGATAATGTACTTCTATAACAGGCACTATTGGGCTTCTAAACAACCTAAGCTACATTAGGGATTGCCACTGCCAAATTTTTAGTGCTAAATTCTAAATACATCCTTCTCATTTATGTTAATTCTAAAATACAAATTAGCTACTAAACAACATAAGAAAGAAAACACAGGAGCTACTAAACAACCTGAGCCACATTAGCTACTAAACAAACAATTCTAAATACATCTCAACACAGGGGCTGCCACTGCCAAATTTTTGTTAATTCCCAAAAAAAAAAAATAAACCAATTAGAAATATGCAAATATGCAAAGCTGCAGTAAAGGTGCAGTACATGATTTATAAAGGGAGTTAGTATATGCAGAAAATTGAGACCACTATTTATACTACTACTTAGTAATGCATCAAGTGAGCTAGTATATGCTCACTGCCATGGTAGTGAAGTTGGTATTTAGAAGTAGACGTAGTTATTGCTTTTTCTATCTTAATCTTGCTGTATTATAATTTTTGTACAAAATACCCATCAGATTTCAGATATTCATGTACAAGCCCAACTAAATAGTAAAAAAGAAGGGACAAGAAAGAGGTGCAAAATACCCATTAGATTTCATATATTTATATAGTTGTATCTCAATTTATATCTACCAATTGAAACTTTATAAAGCTGCAGTAAAGCTAGTACATGATTTATATAGTTGTATCTCAATCTTAGTTGATGAATTTGGTATACAACTTCAACTAGAATCAGTAGCTAGTACATGATTTATAAAGGGAGGCAAATATGCAAATACAAGCACCCCAGGGATTTGTTAGAATGAGGCAAATATGCAAATACAAGCACCCCAGGCAAATATGCAAATACTAGAACCAGTTAGTACAATTGAAACTTTTTAATGGATATCATTATGAGAGATATCTACCAATTGAAATTAGTCTGGTTTTCAGTATGAGAAGATATCTACCAATTGAAACTTTTGAATGGATATCTACCAATTGTGCTTAAGAAATTGAGATTAGACTTTCAACCGACAATTTCACTTTCAACAGTATGAGAAGATATCAGTTTCAACCGACAATTGAGTTTAGACTTTCAACCGACAATTTCACTTTCAACAGAAATTGAGTATGACAAGATATCAGTTTTAATACAACAGTACCGTCAATTTCACTTTCAACCGACAATTCGAAATACCTAAGAAATTGAGATTAGAACACGGTACCGTTTTATTAGCCAAGCATTTGTAGAACACCCTCCCTGGATTGTCGTCTGTACCGCTCACGAGCCTTAGCAATTGCTTCCCGCAGTCCGGGCACCTCATAATCGGCAAGGGGGAATTGCTTGGGTGGCTGCGACTGAGAGAAGAGGCGGACGACATCGACTGGGAGGCCTAATCACCACTTGCGACTGGGGTGGCTGCGACTGGGAGGAGAGGCTCGACGGAAGAGAGGAGAGGCTCGCCGGGTGAGGAGACGAAGAGAGGATAGCCTGGGGTGAGTAGATCTGGAAGCTCAGAGAGGATAGACGAAGAGAGGAGACGAAGAGACGAAGTTGGATTCAGACCATCTAATAAAATTATCGGATCCATTATCGTTCTCGGACCCATTAATCTGTGAGGGGCATTTTGGGGATATACGAAAATACATTTCAAAATACAACATATTTTATTCATTTGTTATTACAATTATACATTAATTTGTTAATTGTGGCAAATTTCTCAATAATTATGATTAGGGGTGGCATTTAGCAAAACTTGATTTTTGGAGTGGCATATTTCTAAATTAACAAATTTGGGGTGGCATGGATCCAATTCCCCCTTTTTTTTTTGGTTTTAGGCTACTTATTATTTATTAATTAATTATTATTCATAGTACTTGATAGAAAATTTGATTGCGTCCATTTTTTTTTATCAATTAAAGTTTTCGCATATATTTATTATTAAGTTTTACTTAGAATTTTTAATTCAAATTAGCCCACTGAAATTTTAATTAAGATTTCACTGTGTAAAACCTTACATTATTGGTTAAAATTGTCAATTTTGATATTATGTCAATTATAAGTTGACTAATTAAAATACCAATTTCAAAATATAAAGGAAATAATTGTAAAACTTCGATTGAAGGATGTGAAATATATAATTGTGGGACTTAATTGTATACAAGTTTTAAACTTTTTTTTTTTCAAAGAAGTGGCTATGCTACCGATTTTCATTACCATGAAAACCAAAATAGTAATACAACTGTTAGACTGGTACCACCTATGATACCTGTAACTTGGTCCAACACAAACACAAATAGGTATTGAGCCAATACCTACATACCCTCATACAAGACTACAGCAACAGAATACAACAACTAAAACTTCATACTCGAACTTTGTCTCATTTTATATGTTGATTTATGCTAGATGAAGAAATAAAGTTAAATTACCATAAGTATTAGCAGGTCCAAATGCACATTTTTTGTCACCACAATTTTGTTCACATTAATCAAACACTTATTTGAACCCTTAATTTTTTCTTTTAATGTAGTGTTTTATTTTTATTTTCAGCAAAACTATTATAAGTTTAATCTCATCAAGATAATTTGTTAACATAAATTTAAGATCCATTGAATCGGTTTTAAACAATGAATTAATCCATACAGTTCAAATAAATATATTCCACGAGTCGCTCGGCTTCAGTAATCCCAAATAGAGTTATGCATTTTCTATTTTGTATTTACAAATTCTTGAATTTATTTAATATGAAATTAAATGGAAAAAAAATTCTAAATTAAACACATAAAAATGAAGTTTTAAACATACATCCATTTAGTCACTTGATGTAGATTGGTAAAAGAATTTAGGTTCGTGGTCTAAATAAATTTTCTTTGTAAACATTTTACTTTTAATAAAATTGAGAAATAAAGCAAACTGGGAAGTACCGGTTGCATTAGCTAAATCAGTTGGGCACGTGACAGCTAGCTGAGGTTCAGGCATGCATTGCAAGTGCTGATCTTGAATGGATGGATAGAAGAAATTATTTTTTTTTTAAATTCTTAAAAGATATCTTATTCCTTTGATCTTGGATTAATTTCACAGATAATCAAACATCAATAAAATTTGTGCAAAAACAGAAATTCTTTTTATGTGGTTACTTGGTATCATTTCATAGATAATGAAACATGAATCAAATTCGTGCATAACAGGACAAATAATCACAAAACCCAGAGAGTCGAGTACTGTTGCTTGATAAAGAGTGAGGTTTTGGAGATGTACCATGTGGGATCTAAAATCTCATAAATAATTGTTTTAACCGAAAGGAAAAAAGAATAACCAAAAGACAGAGAAAAGAAAAAGAAAAAGGAAAGGGAGCTCATAACTTCATCATAGAGAGGAAAGTGGAGGAAATAGAGGAGCTCTGATGTGTGTTATGGTTAAGGTAAATGAGGCAAAGGAAATGCACAGCGACAATAGGAAAAAAAAGAAGCCAGAATTAATAGTAGTGAAAAGCCCAGAGTACATAAAATGATTATCTAAATTCAAATAAGCTATCTTCAACCAACTCAGCACCTCAATCAATTGTCTCACTAATTGTCTGGTCCATGAGATCCCTCACATCATCATCTCGTCCCATTTTCAAAAGCAGTTCTAATACTGGTGCAGAGGCAGCCAAATCGGGATTCACCCCTTCTTGCTTCATTCTGTTCAACACACACATAGCCTGATCTACTTTTCTGTTCTTTGCATATGCTTTTAGCAAGGAAGTGTAAGTCGAGATATTTGGCGCTACATGATTGAGTTGCATTCGATCTAAGATTTTCATCACATCATCGATAGTGCCATAATTTGCATAGCCAAGAAGTAAAAATCGATATGATACAACACCTGGTTCTATACCTCCCCTTACCATTAAGTCGAGCAATTTTTCAGCTTCCTTGCTTTGTCCTTGTTTGCACAAAGAATCCATCATTGATCCATAAGTAACCTCATTTGGCAAAAAACCTCTATCAATCATATCCTTTAAAACCCGAATCGCCTCTTTCCAACAGCCTAGCTTAGAATATCCATTTATAACACTAGTATATGTGATAAGATCAGGTGTGGCACATTTATCAAGCATATCATACAATATTTTCTCTGCCCTGTCAGGTTCCCCCCTCTTGCAAACTACATCCACAATGATATTGCAAGTCATGGTGTCAGGCAATATTCCCTTTGAAACCATCTCATTCAGCAACTTCTTTGCCTTCTCTACTTTGTTCATTTTGCAAAGCCCATCTATAAGAGTATTATAGGTACAAACATCAGGATTTGTACCTCTAGAAATCATATTACATAGAAACTGTTCTGCATTTTCAGTTTCCCCCTCCTTGCATAATGCATCTATGATGGTATTATAAGTCACAACATTGGGATCATGTCCTTTAGAAATCATGGACTGAAGCATTTCCACTGCCTTGCCCAATTGCTCTTTCTTGCACAACCCATCCACGAGAGTATTATAGGTCACAACATTAGGTTGAATTCCATGAGAGACCATGTAGCGCAACAGTTCCTCTGCCTTCTCAGTATCTCCTTCCTTGCACAGGCCATTAATCAGTGAGCTGTATGTGACTACATCTGGTGCAATACCCTCTGAAAACATTCGCTCAAGCAAACTAAATGCTTTACTAATTGCGCCTTCTTTGCACAGGCCATTAATCAGTGAGCTGTATGTGATTACATCTGGCACAATACCCTCTAAAAGCATTCGCTCAAACAAGCTAAATGCTTTACTAATTGCGCCTTCTTTACAAAGGCCGTCAATCAGTGAATTGCATGTCACTACATTTGGCACAATACCCTTTGAGTGCATTCGGTCAAACAAACTAAATGCTTTACTAATTGCGCGTTCTTTACAAAGGCCGTCAATCAGTGAGTTGTATGTCACTACATCTGGCACAATACCCTCCAAAAGCATTCGCCCAAACAAACTAAATGCTTTACTCACTTCACCTTCTTTACAAAGGCCATCAATAACAATGCTGTAGGAGATCAAGTTCGGTGTGCAGCCAATCTTAGGCATTTTATTTAACACCATGGCTACGGCCTCACGAATCCTATTCTGAGAACAAAGGCCCTTAAGTAGTGGATTGAAGATGTTAGGTTCAGCTCTCTGCCCGCCCTTAATAAACCGCCCCAAGAAAACCAAGCCTAGTCTCGGCTGATTAATTCGGATACAGTAGCTGATCAAGACACTATAGGTGCAAGCATTGGGTGAGGGTGAAACCCATTTAGGTTTAGGTTGGGTCCAGCGGTTAAAGAGTGTAAAGACAGTTGCATAATGGTTGTTTGAGTTCTTCATACGAGTTAAGGCTGTAAAGAGTTGGGTAAAGGAATAGATGGACGGTGCTGGGTTCTTAGCAGCCAGCAAGCGATCAAAAAATTGAAGAGCATCTTTAATAGTAAGAGTGCCTGACCGATAATGTTCTTTTACAAGTAATTCCAGCTGGCGTGTCCCTATGGCCATGGGATGAAATGGTTACAACTCCCACCTGTTTGTTTCTGGTATAACTTGTAAGATTGGGGGCAACTTCAACACAGAATATGGACAGATACACCTGTTTGTTTAACTTGGGTGGACAGAAATCCAGAGAGGTAAGCTGCAAGGGCCTTAGTGAAGGAATGATATAATTTATCAATGGATTACCTGAAAAAAAAAATGAAAGAATGGTAAATAGATTTTGCATAAAGTGCCTAAGTTTCCAGGTCAGTACAATAGGCACCACACAAAGTACTGTTAGGTTATGCCCTTTTGCATTAGGAGGAGTTTAGATTGTGCATCAAGTTTGACTCTTCCAGAAGGGCTTTTTGGTCATTTTTCCTTTCTAGGGATTTGGTCAACGAGCAAAGTGATCGAAAGAATCAAGAAGCAAGCAATGACTAAAAGCTATAAAACAATAAATCACACTGAATGTAGCAAAAGGCTAAATAGGAACTATTTCCTAAATTAATGTTTTCTGATCAGTCCTCTTATACAAATTAACAAGCCAGTAGTCTGTATCAAACAAACTTTGTCTTTAAGAATCAGATTTTAGTAGTTAAGTACGACTGTTTTTATTTGCTTTTTCTTCACTTGACAAATTGGTGCTTTGTTGAGGCTCAAAGAAATAACTCCTAGTACCATAAGAAATAACTCCTAGTACCATACTAAAAAAGTGATGCCACTCAGGAATTATATCAGATTCAATGCCTCTCAACAATTACGATTAAACATCATAACACCAGCCTAATTTATGCCCCCAACAAAAAAATTACTCCCAAGAAAGTTAATTAAACCATCTCGATTGAAAAGGCAAGACTTGATCAGCAAAAGGAACCTGATTGGAGCTCAAATAACCAGCAGTGAAAAACTAATAATAACTCTGTTAAATAGAAATACTTGATCGAAAAATGAATAGGATAATTATGATATAATTTCACCACTTAGCTTGGAACCTTTCAACTGTGCAGTAACAAGCACAAATCCTACAAATTTTGAGAACCCTAATAATATCATAAAACTAGTAACTATTTTAATAAACAGAATGACACTCTTTGTGTGCTCTCAGTCTCTTATTTTTTGCATTCAACATAAGTAAATTGGTTGTTGGTTCATAAGTCACAACCTAAAGCCCCATTTCCTTCCCATGGTATTTTGCTTTTTATTTTCCTAACTTTGGCTTTAACCAACTTGTTCAAAAGTAATAGACACTGATGCATAATTACCACATTTTTATGGTCCTAAATGATACTCAATTTATGCCTTGTTTCTCAATTTGATAGAAACAGCAAAGGATATTCTCCCTTAGATGAATCAAGATTAGATACCAAAGTGTAAGTTTCTTTGGGACATTTCATCAAGTAACTTGTGCGCACAGTCAGGGATTACCAAATGGTAAATTAATGTTCACAAATGTAGTACCAAGTACAGATCTTAAATTGAGGGAACAAAATAGTCACCAGATCTATCAAAAAGCTAAATTTATGAAGTAAATGCAAATGACCTCAAGTTGCTGATCTATCAAGAGAGCAGGCAGAGCAGTTACCATTGTTAGAGAGAGCCTGGCTAGTTTGTCTGCTTGCATTTGAGAGAAGAGGTGGAGAAGTGGTTTAGGCAGCACGTGTGAAGCATATCTCTGTGGGGCATTTCAACAAACAGTTCTGTTGCGACTTGCGAGAGAGGAGGAAGCTGACTAACAAACGGCTTGAGAAGAAGAGAGGAGTTATCAGAGTACCAAAGTGAGGAGGTGAGGTGAGGTGAGAGTGAGAATGAGAGTAGAGGAGTTTAGAGGAGAGTGGGGCGCCGCGCTGAGACTAATCAAAGGAGAGTGTGGTGGTCCTTTAAGTCCGAATTTAAAGCAACCCTTTCCTTTCCTTTCTTTGATTGGTAGAAGAACACAGGAGAAGGAGATGCGAGAACTTCTTTAATTTTATTGCCAATAACTTCAATTGGTGTCGATGCGATTCGAATTCGCATCGTCTGAGATACCTCATATTTTGCGTGACTTCTCTAAAAATCTCAACCGTTCAAATACGTTTTGCACGACTCTTAAAGCTCCTATAATACTGCCCCTGCGCTAACCCGGAATAGGCACCGGACAGGTAGGTCTTCGCCAATACTAATTTAATCGTTTTTCGTTTTTTTGCTGCTTATCACTGTACTTGATCGGATATTTGATTGCACTTGAGAGTAGGTCTGGACACCGGACCTACTTTGGTTTGATGGATTTAATCACCGTCAATTTGCTTTAAGATGCGTGCAGAACGTTTTAAACTCTGTACGTGTTTGTTTTAATTTTCGTGCGCACAAATTTTAAATTAGATCGGATGATCATCATGCTCGTTGAACCTAAAAGTAGGTCTGATGAGCATCGGACCCCTACTCCGTTCTCATTTGATTGCGTCCTTATATTAAAAAAATATGTTCAATCAAAATTTTCAATTATTTGACATAATCAAGTTACAAATAAATTATAAATTAAGAACCATACATAATCAAGTCCTGAATCGAATATTAAGGATCTTCAAGAAAAAAATAAGATTGAAATCAATAACTTAAAGAGTTCTGAAACTTGACTAAATACAATAACTTAGCGAATTCGTTTATTTTCAAAAAAAATTTGGACTTTCATGGAAATTTTATTTTTGATAAAAATCCCTTCGACGTACTCTAGTGGAAACTTGGATCTTTTGGATAAATTTGTAAATTGAAAATAGTTTGAAAAATAATATAATGTCATTCACATCAATAATTATGATTCAACTTATGATTTTCTATTGTACTTATTTCCTAATATTTTTTTATTTCACAATAAACTTGCTCTATGACAATTTAAATACTAGTTAAATTTGTACATATATTTTTTTTCAAAAATAAAAAAGTTGAGAAATAAGTTTGAAAAATATATACTTTATGATATGCAATATAAATAAATGATGATTGACTATTAAGTGTTAACATATATAATCTATTTAACTACTAGACTAGTAGACTCATAAAAAATAGAAACTTTAAATTAATTGTCATTTCAGCATAATTAACGAGAAGAGTGCTATTTTTTTATTATCTCAACTAGAAAATTAAGTGATAGTAGAGAAATCAGTCTCCAATCTACTTTCAGGCCAGTACGGATGACTCTTAAGCATACTGTTGCAACTGGTAAATTTCGTTGGTGGTTTCATGGATTATGACCTGCACTGTTTGGTTCTTGTCTGAGAACTGGTGTTTGTTCCTCTCTCGCCAAACATTCATGTTGCAGGGACATTCCACTACAGCAAAAATATAGTATCAGCAACAGGTGCTGTCGACGGTCACTGAAAGTCTTTTCCTAAAAAAAATGACTGGTTTTGGCGACCACTATTTTCAGCGACCGTATCAGTGACCCCTTTTCTCCTAGTTGCTGAAAGTGTTGGATAAAAAAGAAAATAGTCGATTTCACGCGCCAGTACTGAAATTGCGCGCCACCCTTTTTCTCTCCACGCGATTCCGTCGATCCGCCGATCTAAAAATCCGTCTCCTCCACGCCACCCCTTTTCTCTCCTCCGTGCAAACGAGATTTTGGCAAGGAGCTCCGCCGATCCACCGATCCACCTCCGTCACTCTCCAACTCGCGTGCCCCAGACCTAGACCCAACCCAACGCGAGGAGCTCCGCCGATCCGCCACTACCTCCTCGCCTCGCAGCTCAACCACCTCCTCGCCTACTCCCCTCTTCCCATCAAGGTATTGCCCTCTCCAAATCCCCCGAGGCTTTGATCTCTTTGGCCTCTCCCGTGCCAGTTGGAGCAGATGTAGGTACCGAGTTTTTTGCATTTTTTTTATACCAGCACCGGTACAAATCTGTTACCATAATAAGTGCTTTCAAATCAATTGAATTACGGTAATCTTTTGAGTCAGTTGGGCATACTGTACATATATACCAATTAGAACAGTAATTTGGTTTACTTTATTGTTTAGATATTTAAGTTTTATTTTTAGATGGAAATTTAATTAGAATGGAATCTCTTGTAGTTCAGAAACTTGGGTGTATTGATTGTTAATTAGCCAATTTGGTACTTTTACAAATAATAACCAGTTTTTGGTTTAATATGTTAGTAACTATTGATTGTTAATTAATTGTTGATTTTGGACATGGGATTTTAGAAATCAAGAAAAGTCAAAATATGAAAATATATAAATTAGCTAGATGAGAAAGGTTGTAATGTGTTTTAGTTATAAACTACTTAAGCTTTCATGTTTTGATGCCTTTAATAAGATAGGAGAATATTGATGTTTTCAGTCTTAGTTGGTACTGACTAAAGTCTTCAGGTTTGGACCAGTCGTGAATTGGGCCATCTGGGCCATCTTGGTAGCCTTTTATTAAAAAAAAAAGGTTTATACCAGTTATGCTTTCTAAATTGCTTATTTGATTTGCACCGGTCATGATTCATGGTATGTGGTCGTGGATTATTTTATTGAGTAAAGATGTAGTCCCCCACTTTAGTCTCCTAAACGTTTCCTCATTATAACTAACTTTTTCAATCATTGAACCACCTTGAAAAACGTGTAAAACGTGTAAAAGTTGAGTCCAGTTTTTTTCTTTAAATACTTATCATAAGTATGAATACTTCATATCATAGGTATTCATACTTTCTATTTTGGGTGAATACTTTCCATATTTGAGTCCAGTTTTTTGGATTTAAATACTTGATATCTTAAGTATGAATACTTGATGAATTATATATAAATATTTGATATGTTAGGTATGAATACTTTCCATTTTGTATGAATACTTTCCATATTTGAATATTTGATACCTTGAAAAACGTGTAAAATTATGTCATCATGGATCTCATTTGAAAGAGAAAAAAAAATAGAAAACGTTCGTGTTTTTAGATTTGCAAAATTCCTCATAGATCGTCCCAAAAATTGGTTAGAATGAATGGAGAAAAAAAAAACTGCCTTGAAAAACGTGTAAAAGATGAGTAGTATTGTGTCCAGTTTTTAGAGTATGAACTTGATATCTTAGGTATGAATACTTGATGAATTAGATATGCATACTTCATATCTTAGGTATTCATACTTTCCATTTTGTATGTGAATTAATTTAATCAATGAATGGGGGACTGGTGGTGTGATCCACGTGACTTTTTGGTTGTGGTCCCCGAGGCAGTCTGACAGTGATTGAACCCGAAAAGTAATGGTCCCCAGTCCGTATGTGAATTAATACTTGAGATGTTAGGTATGAATACTTGATGAATTAGATATGCATACTTCATATCTTAGGTATTCATACTTTCTATTTTGAGACTGAATTAATGTATGTTGAATGGGGGACTGACAGTTGTACTTTGACAGTTAGGGGGACGTTTAGGGGACTGAATGGGGGGACTGTTAGTCGATCCCTATTTTATTTTGTGAGAATGCAAAGGAGGCATCATGTTACAAGATGATTGCAAATTTAGACAGTAATTAATTAATGCATAGTTTTCTACATCTTTTCAGTCTTGACGTATGGTACCGTGCATTATAATCGTAATGGCGGAATAACACTAAGTTTACCCCTGAACCAAATTCGAACTTAATTTACCCTATAATTGGCTAGATATGTTGCAGTATAACATGCACGGTAACATAGTTAGCACTTAGCACGGTAACAGGAAGGAATCATGTCGACCTGTGGGCCAAGATAATTTGTACTGGCCCTTTTTTCGTGACCTTACAGTTCATTAGTCGGGACAATTCATATCAGTCGTGTCATGTTTGAATTTTTTTTTAGCGTGAACCAAACATAATTCGTACCGACATCTTCTTTTTTCATAACCTTATAGTTCACTAATCACGATTCGTAATCGTAACGGCCGTGTTATGTTTGAAATTTAATTAACATGGACCAGCATGATTTGCACCAGCTATTTTTGTTTCTTGACCTTACGGCTCCCGCTCCCTAGTACAAACTGTTGTTATAAAAAGATTGATGGACATGTTTTTACAATTCATGGTAAATACTGTTGTTATATAATGACACTTGCTTCTTATTTTTCCCTCTTTGGAATATTTTTTTTAGTTGTATCTTGAAGAAATTAGAAGAAAAAAAATGAAAACTTATTCAGTATGAAGACAATTGCTTTGGATTTACGTAAATGAAAGCATGAATCATATGATGTGTTTAACTTACTATATTACTATAGTCAAGATGCTGTATTTCCACATTTAATCCTTGGATATTTATGATATAATTTTCCAATTTGGTTGTTGCACATTCAACATTTTTAACGTAGTACTAAATCTACAATTATTGAGAAAAGCGAGGTAGCACAGTTGGCTAGGAGAAAAGTTCTAAGATTATTAGTTACTCAAAAGTCGAGAGTTTGATTCTCTCTCACGACTTCGCAGCCCCTGCGAAGATTTAAAAAAAAAATTTACAATTATTTCACATCCTTCAATCAAAGTTTAAAATTTTTCTTGACAATTATTTCCTTCATATTTTGAGATTGGTTCAAATTAGTATTTAATTAATCAATTGATAATTGACATAATATTAAAATTGATGACTTTAACCAGTAATGTAAAGTTTTAGAAAGCTTAATCAATAATTTTAGTGGGCTAATTTGAATTAAGAAAATAAAGTAAAATTTAATAATAATTATGTGCAATGATTGAAAAACTTATTGACAACAAAAATTAGTAAGTGAACGCAATCAAATTTTTTCAACCAAGTACAATGAATAATAATAACTAATAAGTAGCCAAAATCGGAAAAAAGAAAGAAAGATAAATGTTGTCTCGCATCTTTGGCCCCTTGAATCCCACCGACCAGATTGGGTTGTTTTAAAATCGAACCAAAGTACGGTACCACTCTACTTCTCCAGTTCGCCCCCCACTCAATAAAATTACCCACAGCGCCACACCGCCGCCTCATTCTCTTCTTTCTTCCTCTACTCTCAGGCTCTCAGCTCACCTCCTCTCTCAACTCTCACTTACACTTCAACTGTTTGTCAAAATGCTCCTGGGAAGTTTTGGGGCTCTAAGCAGCAGGAACCACTTGTAAAAGAAAGCTGTCGGTCGAGCACCCTCACTATTGAAGACGCTCTTTGATTTATCAACTGCTTGCTGAACGCAAGAAACTGTCACCCTTCATCTTCTAGAAGCAATTCTAAGGTAACCACTCATCTTGCACTTGAACATTTTGGGGTCCTCTTGGCGTGCACGTTAGCTGCTTGATAAAATGTCCCAAAGAGACATCACTGTCTGTATTCAATTTTTTTAAGCTGGATTTAATTAGGAAGGAAATAGGGGTTTAGATTATGAACCACAACAACCAGTTTAGTAAGGTTGAATACAACAATATAAGTGAATGAGAGAACACTAAGAGTACCATTCTGAGGGATACATCTTATTATTTCAATATTTACAAGTTTATGAGCTTATTAGGGTTCTGATAGTTCTTAGGATCTGTGCAGGTTCCTCACAGTTTGAAGGTTACAAGCATAATGGTGACATGATATTTTGATATATCATGTATAGGCAATTTATTATTAAATCAAATATTCTCTTAAGCAAAATTTCTTATGAGCAGGTTACAATACCAATTCCGAACAAGCACAGTTTTCTCAGGTTATTTTGAGCTGATCAGGTTTGTACCGGCATGTACTGACCATCACTGTGCATGCACACAGCACACTATCTGCTGCCACAGATCCAAATTGTAAGGTTAATTTTGATCATTAGATTTCTTTCGTTTAATTATCTCCAGTAGGAGTAATTGGTTTGTTGGGACATAAATTAGGCTGGTTATTATAATTCTTATTCGTAATTTGTGAGAGGCATCGACTCTGGTATTTGCCCAGTCATACCAAATCTGTATGCCTCACCTGTATAGTATGGTATAGGAATTGTTTCTAAGATCCTCAATATAGCACCAACTTGTAAGTTGGCAAAAAGCAATTGTAAGGTCAAAGTTTGAACCTAAATTACATCTTAATCAATCCTGTCAGACGTCATCTCATTTTTGGATCAAGTATTTCTATCAAGCAGAATCATTACCAACTTTTCATGGCTAGTTATTCGAGTTCCAATCAATGGTGCATGCAACCTCAATTTCTTTTTTGCTATTTTGCTGCTCAGTACTTGTAAAATCAATTTTAAACATTCAGTCGAGACTGTTTAATTCTCTTTCTTAGGATTAGGAGTAGGTTTGTTGGGGGCATAAGACAGGCTGGTATTATAATTTTTATTCATAATTTATGAGAGGCATCGACTCTCGTATAGTCCTGTTATACCAATTATAGAGGCATCACTTTTTTAGTATGCTAATAGGTGTTATTTCTTAGAGCCTTAACTATGCACCGATTTGTCAAGTGAACAAAAAATGAACAATAATAGTCCCAATTAGGTACTAGAATCTAATTCTTAACGTTAATGTTTGTTTGATACAGACTACAGACATGTTAATTTGTATAAGAGGACTGATTAGAAAAAAATTAATTTAGTAAATAGGAGTTCCTATATACACTTTTGCTACATCTAGTGTGTTATTGTCTTCAAGCTTTTAGTCATTTGTTGTTTCTTGATTCTTTAGATCACTTTGCTTATTCACCAATTCCCTAGCAAGAAAAATGACCAAAAAGCCCTTCTAGCAGAGTCTGACTTGAACTTTACTGCCCTTTAATAACCCCTCCTAACACAAAAGGGCATACATAACCTAACAGTACTTAGTGGGGTACCTGCAAGACTTTAGCACTTTATGCCAATTCTATTCACAATTCTTTCATTTTTTTTTATTTTGTAGGTAAGGCCCTTGCAGCTGACCTCTCTACATTTCTGTCCACCCAAGATAAACAAACAGCTGTATCTGTCCATATTCTAGACGCAGTGTTGAAGCTGCCCCCAATCTTACACATTATACCTGATACAAACAGGTGGAGCTGTAACCATTTCATCCCATTGCCATGGGGACCCGCCAGCTGGAATTACTTGTAAAAGAACGTTATCGGTCAGGCACTCTTACTATTAAAGATGCTCTTCACTTTTTTGATCGCTTGCTGGTCGCTAAGAGCCCGGCACCATCCATCATTTCCTTTAATCAACTATTTACAGCCTTAACTCGTATGAAGAACTCAAACAACCATTATGCAACTGTCTTCTCACTCTTTAACCGCTTGACCCAACCTAAAATAGTCTCAGCCTCGCGCAGTACCTACACCTATTGTATCTTGATTTCCTACTGTATCCGAATGAATCGGCCGAGACTAGGCTTGGTTTTATTGGGGAGGTTTATTAAGGGCGGGCAGAGAGCTGAACCTAACATCTTCAATCCAATACTTAAGAGCCTTTGTTCTGAGAATAGAATTAGTGAGGCCGTAGTCATGGCGTTCCATAAAATGCCAAAGCTTGGCTGCACACCGAACTTGATCTCCTACAGCACTGTTATTGATGGCCTTTGTAAAAAAGATGAAGTGAGTAAAGCATTTAGTTTGTTTGAGCGAATGCTTTCGGAGGGTATTGCGCCAAATGTAGTGACATACACCTCACTGATTGACGGCCTTTGTAAAGAAGGCGCAATTAGTAAAGCATTTAGGTTGTTTGAGCGAATGTTTTCAGAGGGTATTGCACCAAATGTAGTCACATACAACTCACTGATTAAAGGCCTGTGCAAGGAAGGAGATACTGAGAAGGCAGAGGAACTGTTGTGCTACATGGTTTCTAAAGGACTTCAACCTAATGTTGTGACCTATAATACTCTCGTGGATGGGTTGTGCAAGAAAGGGCTATTGGACAAAGCAGTGGAGATGCTTCAGTCCATGGTTTCTGAAAGACATGATCCCGATGTTGTGACTTATAATATCATCATTGATGCACTTTGCAAGGAGGGAGAAACTGAAAACGCAGAAGAGTTGCTATGTAATATGATTTCTGGAGGTACAAATCCTGATGTTCGTACCTATAGTACTCTTATAGATGGGCTCTGCAAAATGAACAAAGTAGAGAAGGCAAAGAAGTTGCTGAATGAGATGGTTTCAAGGGGAATATTGCCTAACACTGTGACATGCAATATAATTGTGGATGCACATTGCAAGAGGGGAGAAACTGACAAGGCAGAGATACTACTGTATCATATGATTGATAAAGGTGTCGCACCTAGTCTTATCACATATAGTATTGTTATAAATGGATACTCTAAGTTAGGTTGCTGGACAGAGACGATCAGAGTTTTCAAGGATATGGTTGATCGAGGCTTTTTGCCCAATGAGGTTACTTATAGATCAATGATGGATTCTTTGTGCAAACAAGGCCAAAGCAAGGAAGCTGAAAAGTTACTTGACTTAATGTTAAGAGGAGGTATAAAACCAGATGTTGTATCATATAGAATTTTACTTATTGGCTATGCAAATTATGGCACTATCGATGATGTGATGAAAATTTTAGATCGTATGCAACTCAATCACGTAGCGCCAGATCTCTCGACTTACACTTCCTTGCTAAAAGCATATGCAAAGAACAAAAAAGTAGACCAGGCTATGTGCGTGTTGAATAGAATGAAGCAAGAAGGGGTGAAACCCGATATAGCTGCCTCTGCACCAATATTAGAATTGCTTTTGGAAATGGGGCGAGACAAAGATGCAAAAGTTGTCATGGACCAGACAAGTGGTAAAACTAATGATTGAAGATACAGCTTATTTGAATGTAGATAATCAATTTATGTAATTGGGAAGTTTGTTACTATATTAAATGAAGTACTTTTACTGCTTTGCTCAATATTTCTGTTTTCCTAGATATTTTCATTATTTTTTTCACTGTACTTTCTTTATTGGTAATGTTTTATTTATTTAGTTTGCATTTTGTATTGTATTTTTCTTTATGATTTTACAGAATTTGTACCTGCAGTTGTGCTGCAATGGATTTGCTGATTCAGTACTTACCAGGTGTACAATTAGGCAGTGGTACCTGGCAGCTACTCTACTACTAGACCTTAGCCTTTCATATAAAGTCGGTTTTTATGAGTACTTGCACTGACAATTGAATTATGAAATCCAAATGCTGAACCATGCAAAACTTGCACAATTTCACAATATTTACAATATTCATTTTGGAGAACTGGGAACCTTTTGAAATGGTGAAATGGTTGTCCATAAAGTTGAAACCAAATCAAGCTATTGTCCTTTATACTGTGTGCATGTGCAGGCTAGTTCAGCCTCACTAATCTTATTTGTGATTAATATTTTTCACAAGGTTACTGAGCTTGGAGTGGAGCTTGAAATTAACAAGTTGTTACCGGGGGCTTGGAGGCACGTTCCTCTGTATTAAGTGCTGCATCAATTAATTTGAGCATGAACTTTGGGAAATCCCCTGACTTTGCTCAAAACTTGTTCAATGAAATGTCTGAAAGAAGCCTTGTAGTCTGGGATCTAAACTTTACCAAAGTGGATTTATATTGAGGTAATTCACGGCTGAGTTTGTTAAAAATTATCATTTTAAATCAGTTCAATGTTGGACCAAGTATTTCTCTTACTTGTAAGTAATGATGGATTATTTTTGTGCAGGTTCAAGTGCTGTACTAGTACTAGCATGTGCGGTTTAAACTGATTGTGCATTCCTTTGTGCTGAACCAATTTGGTAAGGCAATTTTCAAATTCAATGGTCAACTTATCTCCCTCAAGAGTTATTGGTTCCTTCTTTTTGTTAAAAGGTGGTGGTGGTGATTGGAGGGGGGGTCGGTGGTAGATGGGGTCATTGGGTTTTCCTGAGCATGCAGTGGTTACCGAGGGCATGGAGGCATGTTCCTATGTGATTAATATGCCGCATCAATTGATATGAAGATGAAATTTGGGGAAATCCCTGATTGTGCTTAGAACTTGTTCGATGAAATGTCTGAAATAAACCTTGCAGTGTGGGATTTAACTTTTACCAGTCTTGCCATGGGAAAGTCAGTTGGTTAATAAATCTCATATAGTCAATTCATTACGGGACCAAGTATTTTTATTATATTTCATTGAAACAAAGTATTTATCTTTGTTAGAGATGCAGTAGGTGATGTATAGCCTTTACCTTTGGACTATTTTGACCAAAGGCAAAGGCAATTAGAGAAGTTGTTAGATAGATTGTTACTGTACATCATCTACTGTATCTCTAACACTGTTACATATAAATAATGACTGATTATTTGTGTTGCTGTGAGCCTGTGATCAAAGTGATGTTGCTGTGATCGTGTGGTCGAGCGAACCCATCAGAGAAAAAGTAAAAATAGATAGGCTCATTCACCCTAAAAAATAAAGGAGAGAAGAAACCCAAGATGTTAATTCTCACGATACAGCGGCAGAGAGAAATATTAGTAGTGTTAGGTAAATTGGCTAAGTGGATAATAGGAATATTGACATGTGTCCCCACATGCAAAATAAATCTTAAAAAAATTAATTACTATTTTATAAAGAGTTGATTTACATTAACTGCCGTATATCATTTTAGATATAAACTTAACTTTAAAATACTAAGATGTTAATTCTCACGATACTACAATTAAATATTAAATCATCTCAAGCAAGAGTAAAAGTTCTTTAATCATTATATGACTTTAATGAAATCATAAATTTAAATATGTTATGGTATTTTCATAATTTCTCAATTCAACACTTACAAAATTTAGAAATCTACATTTGTTAACAACTATACAATTACCTATTTTCTGATTTAATTATTCCTTGTATTTTTTTTAATATATTAATTACTTATTTTCAAAGTACACTAGTTTATAAATACTCATATAGTACAGATTATTTGTTTTACAAAAATTCAATATGAGTCTCAATATTTTTAATGACGCAATAAAGTATCTTCAATTATGTGTTTCATCATGTTTGATAAAAAATTTCACATGTTTGAATACTGGGATGTTACATATATCGACTAGGCAACACAACTACCATAAATTTTAAAAGGCTTTTGAATGAGTGAGCAAGTGAAGGTAAGATATTGGAGAAAACCAAACCTGCAACAACTCAGATAACAGAGAAATGTATTGGTTTGATTTCCTGCAATTCTCACATTCAATACCTCAGTCCCATAATATAATTTCATATTTTTTATCTTGCAAGATTAAAACTGAATATGAGATGTTGGAGAAAACTGAACTCATTTAATTCACCAATTATTTGAGAGTAAAAAGTTCAATCCCTTCCAACTCTCAGTTTCAGAGGTATCAATTGATTCATGCTGAAACTAGAATTGTGGGGGTAATTTATAGAAACCAAATCTGAGAGAAAAAAAAAGAGGCAAAGGCATGTATGGTGTGATATTTCTTTTTCTGATTCGATGTCATGGATATGGCATGATGTTTTACCAAGTGTACCAGTGATAATTTTTCTTTTCAAAGATAGCCCTCTATGTCCTCCTGTTACTTTTGTTGTAATCACAACAGAATATTGTGTGTGTTTGAGAAAGAAACTTTGAGAAATTCTTCTATGCTTGTCCTCACTGAGTGTGTGCGTTTATTAACAAGTTCGGATGATCGGATACTCTAAAGTAATCCAAAATGTGAGTTTTGTGAAAATTGTATATTTTCACAAAAGATAGGGAGAAGAATCCAAGCTTTACAAAACCGTAGACTTAGTGTAATGGCATGAGCCCGTCTCTCTACGGAGAGACAGATTTAATTCATTCTTGCAAAGAAAAAATTAAAATATGATGGTGTAGGGGCTGTTTAATAAAAAAATTTAAGTTAGGAGGATCCAAATGTAGCAGGCTCGATCAGATTGGAGGAGTTTATCTGTTCATGGAATAAATATTTTTTTATTTTAAAAACAGAGAATATTATTCATAAGAAGCACTTTGGTTACAACAAGATAAATTAATGGTATACCAAGTAATCATATTAATGGCGCACGTGCACACACATATCACACTCTTGGGTTTACCAGCAGCCGTCCGCTATTCAATTACTGTATCCAAATTTCCATCAACGGGTTCATATATAAATATCGACATCATATGTACTTAACAGCCATATAATGTTAATAACAATACTAAAGATGAATTTTATAGCTCATGAACTTCAATTTGTCACTTTTGATCTCTCTCATCTCAGCAGCTTCACTCGAGCCCTATTCAACTCCTTCACAACTTCTTTGATCCCAATGCGCTCTTTTGGAGACAACTTAGAGCACAAGAGACCACATCGAATCACCGAAACCAAGCAATCATGAACATCCTCTGTTACATTTGCATTCTCTCCTCCATCGTTGACTGGGAATAATTGGCGGTCAATAATATTCTCAGTAACACTATCAGAGAAAGCCATCTCAACATGCATGTGGAGGCTCAATCCGTCTCTGCATCTTTCGTCGGTGGGGCTTATGCCAGTAAACATCTCAAGCACTAGAATGCCATAGCTGTATGCATCTCCTTCAACCGATGCCTGACCTCCCATGCCATATTCTAAAAAAAATGACAATTTACAATTATACCCTTCTACAAATTATGCACCAAGATCAAGATCAGTAACATAGTGTTGCTTTTCCTTCTCAATTCAAACATACAAGCCCTTTTTTCATTATGTATGTTGCCAATGTTAATTAGATGCACTGATTTAATTTGGCCTTCTGAAAGCTTGTCCTAACTTACTATTCACATACAATTTGACAGCTAGCAGCTAACTAGGTTGGTACCATCGATCTATTAAGATAATTAAAAGAACATATGATCGAGACAATACAGATTATGTGGAATCCATTCTTTCTGTACCATGATAGGGTAAACAAAGTTAAAATAAATAATAAACACACACACTTCTGTAAGCTGGTCCGTAACTACTTATACCAATATATATACTAAAAAACAAAATTAATTTCCCATACGAATAAGCTTGTACCTGGGGGAATATAACCGATGGAACCTCTAAGTCCAGCTGTACTTCCTGACAACAGAGACGACATAGAATCAGGTTGAACCAGAAATCTGGCAAGCCCAAAATCACCCACGTGTGCAGTCATGTCATCATCCAAAAGCACATTGCTAGGTTTAAGATCACAATGTACGATTGGAACGGGCCCATAGTTATGAAGATAGTCCAAAGCTGTCGCAACATCGATTGCTATATTCAGCCTCTCAATGAGGTTGAGACTCCTAAATGGCCTATTTATACACGCACCGGGATGCAACCATGTTTCTAAGCTACCATTAGGCATGAACTCAAAAATCAAAGCTTTAAAATCATTACCTTGGTGGTCTGTGCTAGAGCAGGAACTTAAAACTTTGATAAGATTTCTGTGTCTGACTTTTCTTAATACCTCACATTCAGAGAAGAAACTTCTAGAAGCACCACGCTGCTTGAGATTCAGTACCTTCACAGCAACAGCTGTCACGTTCTCAAATTTCATCAGAGCTTTGTAAACAGCTCCAAAAGTACCTCTTCCAATTAGATTCTCCGATGAAAAATGATCCGTAGCCTTGAGAATGTCATTGTATGGCACTTTCTGATACTCAGAATTTTTGGCCACCAATGGTAGGGGATTATTCTGAGATCTCTTTATCCAACAAAAACGGGCTATCAAAAATATGATTACACTCAAGCATATAATACCACCTATGCAACAAATTATTACAATGATAATTTTGGAATAGTGCTTCTTCTTTTGCTTACCAAAAATGCATTTGGGTAGATGCATTTCAGGTACTCCACCACAAAGTTTTGAATTTCCTCTTATATCTACTGCACTAGCATTCCTGAAAACCCCGTCTTTCGGCAATTGCCCCTCAAAATGGTTGAAAGAAATATTCAAATGCTGGAGTTTCATCTGACCAACAAATTCAGGTACTGGACCAGATAAAACATTGTTGGAGATATCAAGATCTTGCAACCCTATCATGTTGCTCAAAGAGATGGGAATAGACCCATTCAACTGGTTTCCATCAAGATGAAGTATTTGAAGTATCTGGCACCCGTCGATTGTGCTAGGAATTCGACCAGTTAATCTGTTATTTGATAGGTGAACTTCGACTACATTGTTTAAATGACCAATTTCTGGTGGTAGTGATCCATTCAAATAGTTATTTGACAAGTCAAGGCTGATAGAAAGTGAATGAAGATTGAAGAGTTTCTTTGGAATTGAGCCTATCAATTTATTATTTGAAAGATTCAACGCAATTAGTATTTGCATATTGCTTAATTCCTCTGGTATACTCCCAGTGAATGCATTGTTCTCGAGATGGAGCGCATTCATCTGTGTGAGATTACCTAAAGTTGATGGGATTTGACCTGATAACTTGTTTCCCGCTAGGCCTAACCATTCCAAATTCCAAAGATTGCCAATTTCTTTTGGGATAGTGCCTTCAATAAATGTTAAAGTTAGTTCTAAGGAATCAAGGTTGGTTAGTTTTCCTACCTCTGGGGGAATATTTCCTGAAATTGGATTCATGTAAAGTCCTAAATAGTTAAGACTAGTAGAGAGATTTGCTATCGTACGGGGTAGCCTGCCTTGGAGTTGGTTGTCTCCAAGATCCAATATTTGTAGAAATGTACAGTTGATTAAAGAATCAAAGAATCTCCAATCGTCACCGGTGGCCTTAATTTGATTTGTATCGATGCTAAGCCAAGAAAGGTTTTGTAAAGTCCCTATACTATCTGGTATTGTTCCTATGAAATTGTTTGAGCTTAAAACAATCTCAGTCAGGGCTGAACAATTGGATATGGATATTGGAATCTGCCCATTAAGTTGATTTTTGAACACCATTAGATACTGTAGGTTCTGAAATGCATCACAAAAGTTAGAAGGAAGATTTCCATCAAGCTGATTTCCACCTAAACTCAATTCAACCATGGCTGAGAGGTTGTAAATGGAATGTGGTATCTTGCCTGACAAATAGTTTTCAGTGAGAGAAAGGTACTCGAGATCCTTTAGTTGGCCTAGTGAAGGCGGGATGAAACCATCTAAATTATTTTCAAAAAGATAAAGAAGTGATAGATGTGTAAGGTTGCCTAAGGTGCTTGGGATGGATTCTGTAAGATTATTTCTACCGAGATCCAATCCTTCGAGTTGTTCTAGGAAACCAATCTGTGGAGGTATACCTCCCACAAGAAAGTTAGTTCTCAAACTGATAATTCTCAAGTTTTTACATTGCATTAGATTGGAAGGGATGGTTCCTTGGAGATTATTGACTGCCAGATAAAGAAATTCTAAATTGGAACAATTACCAAGAGTTGATGGAATGTTCCCGGCAAGGTTATTCACACTAAAATTCAGATTTTGCAATCTACTCAAATGACCAAGCTCTGCTGGGATGTTACCAGTAAGGTGGTTATCTGAAAGATTCAAATTTTTTAGAAATGTGAGATTTGCCAAAGAGGGCGATATACGACCTGACAAATTTAATGAGCCCAAAGAGAGAGCAGTTACTCTGTCGGGATGGCGGTTGCCGCACCTTACGCCTTGCCACTGACAATAGTGAAGAGAATCATTCCATGATGATAATGCCCCGAACGGGTTATTAGATATGAGAGACTTGAAGGAGAGAAGTGCAAACATGTCAGATTCATTTGTGGTGAAGCTATTTGATGGAAGATGGAAGGAGAAGAAGCATATGAGAAGTAAGAGATGTAAATCTCGCATTTTTTTTAGTTTGTGAAGTGTTTTAAGATGATATCTCTAATTAATGGCTATCTTCTATGATCCTATTTATCATTCAAATAAGTTGGTGGAAGAAGACTATCAGAGTTTATCACACTTTTTCCTATTGCTGGTCATTGCCACGTTAAATAAACAGATATTTCTATATATTATGAGTATGTTTCTATGATGATACATATCTACTGTTTTTCATATATGAATTACAGCAGAAAATTGCCCATATATTTTCCATTATGTCATTCTAAAAATTAAAACTGGAAACAAGACTTGAAGAAAAACCATTGATTCTCTTAATTTGTTTGCTTGTTTCTTCTTTTAATTCTTTTCAAATCAAAAGAGACCAAGCTGGAACTAATTTTATCTTATAATTTTAATTCATTACCACGAAACGCCCTTCCAAAAAAGTATCTTATAATTTTATCTCTCTTTAATCGCATATTTGGGAGCCTTACACATTGCTAACATGTACATAAGTGCAGCACTGAGAACACTAGCTGTTTATCATAATGAATCTTTCTTCAAGGGACAAATTCATACATTTCCACCCCTTTAATCTATTATTCACTTTTATCTACCACATCTTGCAAATCACTTTTTGTAGGATTTTTCCAATGTAAAGGGACCCCCACTTAATTAAAAATTTACCAACTTGACAGCCTAGAATTAATGGTTGCATGAAGCATAATACTGAGTTTCCATATTATCTTAATTAATTCAGACCTAGCGTATTTCAGACTTATCAAATAAATGATATCTGTTCAAAACCAACTAAAGTCCATTTTAGAGCCATATATATCATAGTCAGAACCAGCCGAAATTTTTATTTCTACCATTTTCAAAAAATAAATAAACCAAATAACCACGGTTTTCTAACAATTCGAATACTAGCACGGCCGCAGAATGCCAGAGCGGACCCATATGGGGGAGACCGCAGAATGCCGGAGCGGACCCCCATATGGGTCCGCTATATGCCGGAGCAAATCCTAGGGCCGCTATATGCCGAAGCTAACCCCTACAGGAGCCTATATAAGGGACCGCTGGATTCATTTTTCATATCATTTCAAAGAAGTTTCAATCCCTTCGACTTCGGGTAAGTTTTCTTCTTCTTCTTCTTCTCTAGTTTTAATTTTTAGTGTAGAGTAGTAATTAGGTTTAGGTTTAGGGTTTAGGGTTGGGATTTAGGTTTAGGATTTAGATTTAGCATTTAGAATTAGATATTAATTTATGATTTAGAATTAGAATTGTACCCAAATTTAATTAGAATTGTACCAAAATTAAAGTAGGTTTAATTGTACCAAAATTTAAACCGGACTTATACCAAACTCTCATATTTGACCAAAAATTATCCAATACAGCATGACATCCAGTAGAGATAGACCATCCTCCAGTAGGGGTACACAGCATGTCCCTATAGCCACGCCGTACGAGATGTCTCAGTACATCGAGACAGCATTGGCAGATGTTCCGGGTATCCGGAGTCGCACCGACAAGGTCAGCGACTTCTTGTGGTACCCGAATGCGGAGCATCGGATTTCAGAAAACCGTGGTTATTTGGTTTATTTATTTTTTGAAAATGGTATAAATAAAAATTTCGGCAGAACCAGCAGCTGAAAACAACAGTGTTATCTCTATAGTTTAAATTTGATTGGAATGCAAGAAAATAAAATTTCCATGGCCTTGCTAAATTTGATTGTAATTTTCTTGGAATTTGATAATTAATTCAGCTATATCGGATGATAGGAACGAAATTATTAGGATCTGAATTTCGTGGAAAAACTATTGACTGACGGGCCCCACAGGTGGAAAATTGGGGAATGAGTTTGAAGAATATTGCTCTGCAAAAGTCTAAGTCAAAATTGGGGTGCGATGGATACATTTTATTATTAAAAGCATTTTGTAGTGTACCCCCTTCTTGTCCATCCATCCAATTGTTCACTTAATTATATGTTAACTATGATTTTCTATGTGAAGTAAAAATATATAATTATTAATATTTACATTTTATTAGAACCGCAGACTTAGTGTACTGGTACGAGCCCTCACCGCTTTTCGAAAATATGCATGTTCAATTCTCCAAAATAGCATCTAAAAAGTTACTGGAGGAGTGTACAGGAGCTTTTAATCAAAACCTATATTTATATTTTATCGTGAATTGAAGCTCTGGTATATATTTATGTAATTTTTGTAATATTTTAATATATTTTTCAATTAACAAATTAGTAATATTTGTGAAAATTGCGAAAAATAGACATCAAATAATTAATTAAAAAAAAATGTTACCTGAATTGCTCCCGCAAGTGTGGTAAACTTATGTCATTCTTCGAGTAGATGTACCCCTTCTTGGTCGTCCTCCGCTTCATCAACTTGGTGCCCAGCAGGTCGGTGATGAGCTGCTCGAAATCTCCGTACTCCACACCCGTCACCGCCTCTCCAGTAATAGGCAGACCCCAGAGACAACTCACGTCCTGGAGAGACACCGTAATCTCTCCAACGGGTAAGTGGAAGGTGTGGGTCTCCGGCCGCCACCTCTCGACCAATGCAGATATAAGAGCAACATTTGCATTTAAGTCACTCAGCTGTGACACATGCCACAGACCCAGCCTCTGCAACGCGGGTGCAAATCGCTCGTCGTAGAGGATATTCATCTGGTTATTCCTCGTCGACGTCAGAGTATGAGTCTGCATTTAATTTCAAAATAAACACAAATGCAATTTATTATTTTATTCAAATGAAAATGTATATTATTTGCAAGTGGTATAGAGATGTAAACTTACATATGAGTTTATGATCTTGTGGTCCTTGTACGGGAACCAGCAAATGGGACTAATATACTCGGTCGTCATATGCGGAAAGACGGTCCTAGCCAACTCTAAATCCAAATCCACATCATCATGAGGTAGACTGGTGTGCTTGGTCCCGCTGGATGATGTCATACTACAATTTGGTGCATTTCTAGTCAATTTTGGTCTTAAGTACCTCAAATAGGGTACTTTAATAATTTACTAATTTTTTGGCACCATAGGTAAAAAAAACGATTCAATTTTGGATTAATCCAAACAACACAGGGTAAATTTGGTGCATTCCTAGTCAAAGTTGGTCTAATTTGGTAATTTTCTAAAATAATTTCGCCTAAATTCCAACATAATATAGCTAATTTAAATTATTGTCAATTTTGAACACCATTCTAATTATTTAATACAATTATACTCTATTTGGACACCATTCTAATTATTTAATACAATTCTACTCTATTTGAATCTATTTTGGACACCATTCTAATTATTTATTACAATTCTACTCTATTTGGACACCTATACCCACTACCTAATTTATAAATAACAAAAAAAAAGTAAATAAAAAAAAACTTACCTTTTTACTGTAGCAGGTGCGCGGAGTACCGTTTGCGCAACAAAATGGGTAGCGCCAACTCTTATACGGTGAAAAGGTTGGTGCGCCAACCCAGTCCGCACACCTGCAAATTTGGTGCGCGAACTGGGTTAGCGAGGGCGGTAGTATTGAAAAAACCCCAAACGGATGGTATTCATTTAATTTGGTTTTTTTTTGGTGGCAACAATAAAAATTTCGGTATTTTCCATTATGTCATTCTAAAAATTAAAACTGGAAACAAGACTTGAATAAAAACCATTGATTCTCTTAATTTGTTTGCTTGTTTCTTCTTTTAATTCTTTTCAAATCAAAAGAGACCAAGCTGGAACTTATTTTATCTTATAATTTTAATTCATTACCACGAAACGCCCTTCCAAAAAAGTATCTTGTAATTTTCTCTCTTTAATCACATATTTGGGAGCCTTACACATTGCTAACATGTACATAAGTGCAGCACTGAGAGCACTAGCTGATGTTTATCATAATGATTCTTTCTTCAAGGGACAAATTCATACATTTCCACCCCTTTAATCTATTATTCACTTTTATCTACCACATCTTGCAAATCACTTTTTGTAGGATTTTTCCAATGTAAAGGGACCCCCACTTAATTAAAAATTTACCAACTTGACAACCTAGAATTAATGGTTGCATGAAGCATAATACTGAGTTTCCATATTATCTGAATTCAGACCTAGCGTATTTCAGACTTATCAAATAAATGATATCTGTTCAAAACCAACTAAAGTCCATTTTAGAGCCATATATATCATAGTCAGAACCAGCAGCTGAAAACAACAGTGTTATCTCTATAGTTTAAATTTGATTGGAATGCAAGAAAATAAAATTTCCATGGCCTTGCTAAATTTGATTGTAATTTTCTTGGAATTTGATAATTAATTCAGCTATATCGGATGATAGGAACGAAATTATTAGGATCTGAATTTCGTGGAAAAACTATTGACTGACGGGCCCCACAGGTGGAAAATTGGGGAATGAGTTTGAAGAATATTGCTCTGCAAAAGTCTAAGTCAAAATTGGGGTGCGATGGATACATTTTATTATTAAAAGCATTTTGTAGTGTACCCCCTTCTTGTCCATCCATCCAATTGTTCACTTAATTATATGTTAACTATGATTTTCTATGTGAAGTAAAAATATATAATTATTAATATTTATATTTTATTAGAACCGCAGACTTAGTGTACTGATACGAGCCCTCGCCGCTTTTTGAAAATATGCATGTATGTTCAATTCTCCAAAATAGCATCTAAAAAGTTACCGGAGGAGTGTACACGAGCTTTTAATCAAAACATAAATTTATATTTTATCTTGAATTGAAGCTCTGGTATATATTTATGTATTTTTTGTAATATTTTAATATATTTTTCAATTAACAAATTAGTAATATTTGTTAGTAAATAAGTAGATAGATTTAAATGGACAGTAGAAGGTGAACTTTTAGACGTGCTCTTAATTTCATTGCCTCTAATAATTAATTATATCTCTTTATGCCAAATTGCCAACCAGTGACTCAGGTCACAAAGCAATTCAAAATTTGAGTTTGGATTTAGACCGTCCCATTAACTCATAAACAAATATTAAAAAATAGTCTCGTAAATTTCTAATTAGGACCGAATTCATAAAGCAATTAATCTGATCATGAGACTTCCCTCAATTTGATAAACAAAATGTTAATTTTTAAAATAAATAATTATTATAGAAAATAATATTGCCTTCAGTAAATTTGGACACCAATAATTATTATAGTAAATAATATTGCCTTCAGTAAGTAACATGATGAACCACACAATAATTCAACGTAGCAATACAAAATAATTCATTGTCTTTAAAATGTTAAAAAAAAATGTATCATACAAGAGTCATCCGAGCATAAAATGATATTTTCATATTTTTTTTTCACTAGAGAATTGCCTAATTCATCACCTATTCGTCATATTAAAAATTAATTATCACTATTATGTCATATTTTTAAATTAATCGGGTTAGCAAATTATAATTGACAGCAATGGAATAATCAAAAATATATTTGTATTATACATTTTAAAATAAATGTCAACTATAGTGAAGGCACTACTTATATATCTGTATATGCAAAATCGTTTCTATACATCGAAATATGTACTAACAAAATGCAAAACAGCAAACGATAAATTTATTCATACAATAAAAGCTTCTATGACAAATTATATAATTGTTGCAATGCTTAGAAGTTAGAATTAACAAATAATAGTTTAATGAAGTTACATAAATGACTCATAGCTAATATTGATTGACAAAACAATAAATTCAAAAGTCACAGCAAATAATATACCATATCTTGAAAGTTGGTTTCAACAAATCATATACATCCAAGTAATTTTTCAAACAAAACCAGTATAACGGCCTAAGAAAGAAACAGTAGCATGATAAGAAAAACAACTAGCTTTTGGTATAGTGGCAAAATCACATTGTCTTTATATGGGAGGTCACTACTACAAAAACTGGTTTTGTACACTGCACATTGTACACGGATTTGGCAATTATATTAAAAACAGTGTACCAAATATGAGTTCAAAAGATCTGAACGATTTCTACACGGATAATTAGTTAACAATCAGTGTCGAATTATTAGAGAGAGCTACACGGTTTATTAGAAACCACAAATCCGTGTGTAAATAAGTGTGTGTGCAAATAATTGAGAGAGCTACACGGACTTTTAATACAAAGCCGTGTAGGAACATTACACACGGTTTTTTGATATATAGCCGTGTATAAATCTTATAATTGTACACGGCTTTATAACTAAAAAGCCATGTAGAAATAGGTGGAGAGCTACACGGATATATAACTAAATAGCCGTGTATAATAGTGTAGGGTTTTATTGTCTTCCCTTCCAGAGCGCCGTTTTGATCAAGTTTTTAGTTCATACATATCGAACTGAGCTTTTTATTTCTGCGAATTGATCGAGGCCAGCAGCTGAGATCTGAGATCTTTGAATTAAGTTTGTATTTTCTCCTCTCCATCTTTCTAAGGTTAGTAATATGTATTTAAATCATTTTCTTTCTCTAATTTTCTGTTATTTAGGCTTATTTAATTAGGTCATTTCATGCATATATTCTTGAATTCTTAATTTTAGATGTAATTAATTAGTGTATTGTGGTCCAATAACCGACCTTTAGATGCTTTTAGGTCCATGCCCGTTCAAAATTAATCTAATAGGGATTAATTTTGGATAGTCCCCGTTTTGGGACTGCTCTTTGAATATTATGTCTCATTTAGGATGTGAACACATATTAGCGGGATTTAATTAGTATTTGAGGAAAGTTCGACAGTATTTTCCCTTATTGCTCCTACGAGTATGTGGTTCGTACGCATACTTGGGGAGTTAAGGGGAAATGCTGCCGAATTTTTCTCAAATACTAATTAAATCTCGCTAATATGTGTTCACATATGAGACATAATATTCAAAGAGTGGGTTGGGATTGTAAACCGGCCCTTTGTAAGCCCAAAATTTTGTACACGAAGGAGAATGTTGACCATGCATGATTAATTGATCAAATCATTTTTTTAATTTAATTTACAGATGGATCGAAGCTGGATGTATGAAATGCGACGTGACAGTGAAGAATATTTGGTTCGCGTTGATGAGTTTATAAAATTTGCTGAGAGTTATAGAGTGAAGAAAAAAGAAGAAGACATTTTATGTCCTTGTAAAGATTGTAAAAATTTATTAAGATTTTTGGACATCGAAGAAATTAGAGCTCATTTGATTTGTCGGGGATTTAAGAAGAGATATACATGTTGGTTCATGCATGGTGAGAAATTTGGGGAAAGTAGTAGTGCCAATAAGGATTGTAATCGTGAATTGAATGATGAGAATGTTGGAATTTCTGATAATTTTGAACTTGATTGGAACGAGAATTATGAGAGTGCTGAATATTCTGATATTAACGTCGAACCCGAAAATGACGATGATGAGATGGAGAGGAATTTTGATGAAAATGTAGAACACGAGTTTACTGAAAATTTGGAGGATATGTTACGTGATGTGGAAGATGAAATTAGTGATAAAAATTATGATAAATTTCAAAATTTGTCTAATGAATCCAAGAAGCCGTTGTATCCCGGGTGTACCAAATTTACAAAACTGTCAGCTGTGTTGAAATTATTAAACTTAAAAGCAGACAATGGTTGGAGCGATAAGAGTTTCACGTCCTTATTACAGCTTTTAGGAGAAATGCTCCCAGATAACAACGAGTTACCCGGTACAACATATCAGGCAAAGAAGTTGATATGTCCAATGGGGTTGAAGATCGAAAGAATACATGCATGTCCGAATGACTGTGTATTGTATCGTAACGAGTACGAGGCCATGCATGTCTGTCCTAAATGCGGTGTTTCACGATATAAACGTCGTAAGGACCAGGACACTGATGATTGTAACGAGGACACAAGTGGCCGACCTCCGGCTAAGGTGTTGTGGTATTTGCCGATAATACCGAGATTCAAACGGTTGTTTGCGAATCCCAAAGATGCAAAATTATTGCGCTGGCACGAAGAAGAGCGCAAAAATGACGGTAAACTAAGGCACCCGGCTGATTCTCCTCAATGGAGAAACATTGACAGACATTTCAAAGAATTTGGTTCTGAACCGCGGAACCTTAGGATTGTGGTGAGCTCAGATGGAATGAGTCCGTTTGGAAGTATGAGCAGTCGGCACAGTACTTGGCCAGTTCTTTTATGCATCTACAATCTTCCTCCTTGGTTGTGCATGAAATGCAGATATATAATGATGTCATTACTAATCCAAGGACCCAGACAACCCGGAAATGACATAGATGTATATCTCGCACCATTAATCGAGGACCTCCAAAAATTGTGGCGTGATGGCGTCCCGGTGTGGGATGTGTATATGAAAGAGACCTTTAACTTGCGGGCCATGGTGTTTTGCACCGTAAATGATTTCCCCGCGTACGGGAATTTGTCGGGTTACACTTGTAAAGGAGCAAAAGTGTGCCCGATCTGTGAAGATGACACGCAGGTGCTGAGGTTGAAAAATTGTCAAAAGAATGTATTCATGGGGCATCGTAGGTTTCTTCCTATTAATCACCCATATCGTAAGAAGAAGATGGCATTCAACGGGAAAATTGAGCTTGGAGTGGCTCGTCATCCATTAGACGGGGAGAGTGTCTTCGAACGGGTAAAAAACATTGATGTTGTTTTTGGAAAATGCGCCAAAGCACTACCGAAGAATATTTGGAAAAAGAGGTCCATATTTTGGGAGCTACCGTACTGGAAATATTTAGAAGTGAGGCATTGCCTAGATGTCATGCATGTCGAAAAAAATGTCTGTGACAGTTTAATTGGTTTATTATTGAACATTCCGGGGAAGACGAAAGATGGTATTAAAGTGAGAAAAGACATGGTAGAGATGGGAATACGACCCGAGCTCGCACCGCAGGAGAAAGGGAAGCGCACATACCTACCCCCCGCACTGTGCACAATGTCAAAGAAAGAGAAAACAAGCTTCTGTGAATGCCTCAATGGTATAAAAGTCCCATCAGGATATTCTTCGAATATTAAGAAGTTGGTGTCGATGAAGGACTTGAAACTGGTCGGTCTGAAATCTCACGACTGTCATGTTTTACTGACACATATAATTCCAGTTTCAATTCGGGGAATTTTACCAAAGCACGTTCGTCAAACCATTACGAAGCTTTGTTCTTTCTTCAATGCAATAAATTCCAAAGTGATAGACCCTCTAAAATTGGACTCTTTGCAAAAGGAGGTCGTCGTTACTCTTTGCCAACTTGAGATGTATTTTCCGCCATCTTTTTTCGATGTCATGGTTCGCCTTGTTGTTCATCTTGTGAGAGAAATTAAGATTTGTGGTCCCGTGTTCCTTCGGTATATGTATCCATTCGGTATATGTATCCTTCGGTATATGTATCCATTCGAGAGATAAATTTTTGTGTCAATCAGGCTCAGTGGAACATCGAGAATGATGTTCCAAAGGATAAGACTTTGAAGATTATGAACAATGGTTGGAAGCAATACAAGAGCACGTTGAAGACGGAGTTCATGGAGAAAGGGAGAAATCCGGTCGGCTACTACAAATGGCTAAAACAAGAGGACTGGGATGCGTTTCAAGCTTTGAAGTCTACCGAAGAGTTCAAGGTATCTAACTCGTGCCAAATTTATGCTTATTCTTTCTCGATATGTACTCTTTTTTCTAAAACTAACTGATCGTTATTGTCTTGTTTTCGTGAAGGCAAAAAGTAATAAAGGCAGGATGACCGTTGCCTTTAACAAGTATCCACACCATCTAGGGTCAGGTGGTTACAAGGGTAAGACGGCAGAATGGAGGAAAGTCCTGGACGCGAACAAGGATTCTGACTCACCCGTGGTTAGGATCCAAAATCCTAGGGGCAAAGATTGGGTCATGGGTAGAGCCGAGGTAACCGCTGACGGGAGGATAGTACTCCCAACGGATTTACAAAGCGTGGCTCAAAGAATGGTAAGAGTCATTTATAACTCCGAAAGTACGTCAATTGTTCTTTTGTTTTAACTAATTCTTCTACTTGAACAGTTGGAAGTGGAGGAGGAGGTCAACTCGGGTGCCCGGAGTGTCGAACGACAAAATGATTCCTTGTCCGCAGCGCTCGAGAATCCAGAACACCCGGGTCGAGTAAGAGGTGTAGGGGTCTACAGGGGCTGGAAGGAGGTGTTCCGAGTGGAGGGACAAAAACCTCGAAGAAAATCTCGTGCCAAGGTAAACAAAGACGAGATAGTTGCGCAGATACGCGCGGAGGTGAGCAAAGAGTACGACGCAAGGTTTGCTGAGATGGAAGCAATGTTGACACAAATTAGGTCAGCAACTACGCAGCCATCCGAGCAACCACCTCCCATTTCGCCGGGAATTCGGCGAAGTAGTCAAGCATCCGGCACGTGGGGCGCCTTAGACGATTTGGATAATCTCAAGGTAATCAATACTTCTTCATAATCTAAAGGTATTTAAAACATGTTTGCAACCTTGTTGGACAATATCGCATCACTAAAATAAACAACTTTTCTATAAATTTGCAGGACCCCAGAGCATGCGACCTCATCATGCGGAATGGCAGTGTTTCTCTGATCGTTGCTAAGGGCGTTGTACATCCACTCGCCAAAAGTGTACACAATACTCAGCTAAGACCCGACCATGCATGCGTGCAGGTTGAGTTAGTCGTGGATGGATGGCAGCGCGTACCCCTTCCTGTCCCTACCGACGAAGCGGTTGTGCTTGATGACGCACGGATGTCATTTGTCCAATGGCCCAGGAGTCAGATTGTTTTGGATCAGGTAATCCATAAAAAAATTCATTTATTTTGTTACATTCAACTCATTCTTTTTGAAATACTAGAATAATACATCTATAACTTGATACAGACACGAGGAGATGATGTTACCGGTACGGCTCTCTCACCGGTACGTCAGGAGGTGGCTTGCGACGTCGCGGCTGATGCGCCACAATCACCGCCCCGTCCTATGGTCACAGAAGAAGAATACAGCCGTTTGCCCAATGATTTGCGCCTTCTCCACGACTACTTGATGACGGCGCCCGACGGCATGGAGGCTATCGTCATCCCTGTCCCACCTGGGATGTTTCTACACGAAGGCAGGGAGCTCCTGCTGTCGTTCAGAGACTTCAAGGACCTCTTCCACCACTCGTCATCCGACAAATGGCTCGATGTTTCACACATCACCATTTTCCTCATGTTAGTGATATTAAAATATTTTCATTATTGTATAGAACTCAAATATATATTCTAATTACAATATGATGAGTTTTCAGGAAGCTAGTCCGAAACTGTGATGAGATGGTTGAAAGGAAGAACTTGTGCATGTTTCTGGACCCCGAGAAAGTGAGTGGTACGGCAGCGACATATTATCCGGATATGGCTATCGATTACATGTGTTCTGTGATGCATCGTGCTAAGTCGGAGGAGAAGAAATTAATTCTCATGCCATACCACGAGGGGTTAGTTCTAATCTTAACTTATGTGTTGTTTATATTTTAATTAAAGAATTGTATAAAGGAATTAAAAGTTAAACATAAAAAAATGAAATCACACCATCAATCATAGCAAATACTCGTGTGACTTTTATATGCTAAAGTACTATAATTCTTCTCCTCGATCCAACAGCAAACATTGGTGCACGATTCTCATTGTGCCGTACTTAAGCACGGGCATAATTATTGATTCTTGTAAGCCAGGAGGAAGGACCGCGGCTGCCAATTGCAAAGTTATCTTGCCTTTTGTGAATAAGTAAGCAATAATAATTCTATAGGTTTGCATTTCTTTCAATCATATCAAATTATAAAATTGCTAATTACATTCACTCACTTTTGTAAGGGCTTTTGTGAAATATATTAAAGAGGGAGGATCACATAGCACGGGCCCGGGCAAGAAAAGCAAGTTGAATTGGAAGTACTTGAAGGTGAGCACACGGCCTTGAGTTAGAAATTTCATATCTTGTTAAAAAAATTATTGTCATTCTAACAAATGCCGCTAAATGTAAATTTCAGAGCCCGCAACAGAAGGAGGGTTGGGAATGCGCTTATTACACGATGATATTCATGTTTGACTTTGTCGAAAGAATACAATTCGAATTCCCAAAAGCGGTATGTACTTCATATGAATTTCCTATATAATAAGCAATTGATATCTACCTTTTCTGAAATACTAACTATTATAAAATTATAATTTTGTAGAATGTGACAAATTGTACTCATTACTCTTGGGATCAGATCGACGATGTGCGGTGCATGTGGGCAAGGTGGTTTGCCATGGAATTTTGTAATCCTCGATATGGATTTGCATAATTTTGTATAATTTGGTGTATATGAATATTGTATAATTTATTGCATATGGATTTCTGGCTAATCTGAAAAATATGAATTTCTTGCTAATATGGATTTATTGCTAATCTGGAAAATATGGATTTCTTGTTATATGAAATCTGGAAAATCTGGAATATATAGTTCTGTAACAAAAATGGCTAGCAAAACTGGAGGCTAGCCGAAAAACAAAAAATACAAAAAAAAAAAAAGTACTTTCTACACGGACATTTAACTAAAGTCCGTGTAGAAAAAAGATAGCTACACGGTCATTTAGTTAAATGTTCGTGTAGAAAGAGGAGAGCTACACGGTTTTTTAGTTAAAAGTCCGTGTACAAAAAGAATCGTACACGGTTTTTTAGGTAATATCCGTGTAGCTCGGTAAATGGAGCGCGACACATTCTGGTCTTTGTACACGGCTGTTTGTGAAATTATACGTGTAGAATCTTTAAAATTGCACACGGCCAAACACTACAGCAGAAAGGACTATCAGCGACCGGAATTCCGGTCGCTGATAGTATGGGCGCCGGTCGCTGATGATGGATACGGTCGCTGAAAGTCAAATTTGGTCGCTGAAATCCCGGTCGCTGTAAGCCTTGTCGCTGATACTGTTCTGATGACGTCACCGGTCGTTGATAATACGTCACCCGGTCGCTGATACCTTTTTTGCGACCAATTTTTTTTGGTCGCTGTCGTTTTTTTCTGACGTCAGCAAAAACATTCTGCGACCAAATTTCACGGTCGCTGATACTTAAAAACCGGTCGCTGATAATCGAAACAATCGCAGATAATCAGAGAAATAATTACGGCAAATATCATAGTTACTAACTATGCTTTATTTCTTTTTGTTCTGCAACAACAACATTTGTTCTGCATCATATCGCACTTCAGTAACAAAACAAAGAAAACTAACAGCATCACAAAGAAAGCAAAGAATGCTTTACTATTTAAACACATGAATTCTTTACATGCACTACATGATAATAGTTATACAGACCCAATAATTAAAAATCAATATCAGATCCTCCCTTTGTATTAAGCACAAATGCCGGTATCACCTATTAATTCTTTACATGCAGCAACAAAATACCCTGTTATGACAATGGAGAACTTCTCTATTATTTCTCTCTGTGGACCAGGGCCTTCTTTCAAATCCAGAATAATCATCCATCCGATCTCTTTCTCGAATATTTTGAGAACCCCAAATACCCTGTTATGAGCAAGTTTTAAAACCATTTCGGTAACATAATGATATGTGAAGTTGTTAAAGATTGAAAAAGAGGTACTGGATTGAAATTTTTATTAGTATATACCCACATTAGACGCAAAAAAGACTGTTGCTATTATTTTCAGTACCTTTGTTATTCTTTGGAGTCGAGAAACAGCATCTTCATGCACTATAATTGTATCTGATACAACCTCAAGTATATCATCAACTAACAGAGAATAAGTGCACACCTAACAAGGGAAAGAGCTCCAGATGTAAGCTAATGTAGAAAATCTATGCATCTTTTTATTTTTTATTAAATGAAAAAGAGACAATTTGCGAGGCTTACCAGACTTGAGGGAATGATAGAGAACCCAAAGGAATCAAGCTCAAGGAAGTCGACAGCACCAGAGTTTATGTTGAAAGTGTATCCACGCACCTTTTGCAATAACAAAATAAAAGAGCTATTAATTTTGCTGCCAAAAGTATATTAAAGCATATATTTAGCCATCATAGATTTTCTTCCAAGTTATTTATTTTGATCTAACATACCTTTTTCTGATCCATACAAATATCTACCTATATGACCAAAGAGATGTAATGTCATCACCAGTATTTCAGTATATTATAAGTTTATTTCTCTTCCTTTTGTTCAAATAATCATGCATGCATGGCTTTTGAGAATAAATGAAAGCAAACTAAGTAAAATAGTTACCTGAAATGACATAAAACAGCTCATCTGCGTCAATGTGGCTCGGCATGGCAAAGGTTCTCGGCCCTGTCTCTAGAATTGCGACACGGTACTTCTCAATCCCCTTCAATAACCTTGATCTACTTGAGAAATTTTCAAGAACTCTGAAATGCCCTTCTTGAGTTCTTGCTACTTCCTCAAACCTGTAAATCAACTCAAAATTCACTTAATTTTAGCTTTGAACATTTTCCTCTAAGATAATTTAAAACTCATTTTCCTCTAAGATTTGAACATTTTACACAAAATTAGAGCCAGATGAAAATTAAGAGGGATGAGTTTTTTTAATGAAGTGAGAAATTAATTTATGTTTATTAAAAAAAAAGATACGAGTTATGACAGCAAAATTATTGAAAAATATTAAGCCTCCTAAATTTCAAGTCAAAATATATACATGCAATTTTTCATTTTATTTAATGACTACACTAGGTGTACCATGTAATTTCATGTCACAATATTATCCGCATTAAATCTTGGTAATACGGGGTCAAGCATTTAAGTAAAAATTGAAATTGATAATAACAAATAAACCACATATTGACATTATTATCAAAGTACCTTTCCTTTCCAAAGTGATAGGGGTGCCTTTCTTCTCTTTCTCTTCCTCTTCTTCTAGCCTCATCCTTTATACCCGGCTCTTCTCTGCATATTTGCGTGCATATCCTCATGCGCTTCTCCTTCGCCTCCCCTTCAAACACACTACAACTCGAGTGACAGTCACAAGCTCCTCTTTATTGGTACAACCCTTCCTAAGCTTCTATTTTACCCCAACCCAAGCATGAATCAAAATTAGTCTCGGTTAGCTTCAATTTCTTAATTGAACTCAAATTAATTTCAACTATATTATGTAATTAGCAAATTAAAGAAAGAAACTGAGATTTTATGCAAGGAATTACAAGTGCAATTTTAACCTCACGACAGTTGCCACCAGACAAGTGCAAAAGAGGTCATACCAACTATTACAAAATATTAGCTGCATGTCTCAGACAAAGGATAATTAGTCAAAAAAATTACCAGAATTCTTTTATAGAAAGAAATATTTATTACTAAAAACTGAATTACAACACTGTGCATGCAAAATGTCAACATCTATAATCTTTTACCAGTAACCAGCACAAAGGAAAAACCAGAAACAGAAAATCAGAAAAAGGCACACCCACAGCCAGTACACAGAAAGGCAACCGCACAGCCCCAATGTCACCGTCTCACCGAGAAAATCAACAACTCGCGTGAGACAATTTAATCTTCCCCAAATCGCAACATCATCTCACAAAAATCAAAATAAAGGGTCTGCTTTAATTACCCGAAAGAAGGAATCGCAAAGAGGCAAGGTAGGCCGGTTCCGTGACTCGTCTCGCCTCACTGCCGTCTAAGTCGAATCAGCAAGCAACCACAGAGGAGGGCTCCGCTAGGTACAGGCAAACACAAGCACAGAAAATCGAAACCCTAGGGTTCGGTTATCGCAAGCACAGGCAAACAGAAAAGAGCGAGAGAGAGATAGATTTTGCTCAGCGCATGCGCGAAGGAAGTAGAGAGAGAGAGCGGAGAGAAAGAGAGTAGGGCGGAGAGACAAATGAAAGAGAGAAAGAGAAGGGGTTATTGGATCTGGCTCGCGTGAGACAAATGAAGGAAGCAGAGAGAGAGAAACCCTACCGTATCGCGTCGAGAGTGGCGCGCGATTTCAGCGCGCGATATCGGGTGTTTTTTTTTTCACCCAACACTTTCCGCGACCGGGAGAAACCGGCCGCTGATACGGTCGCTGAAAATATTGGTGGCCAAAACTATTTATTTTTTATTTTTTTTTGGAGAAAAAAATTTTCAGCGACCGGCGACTTCACTGGTCGCTGATTCCGGTCGCTGATACTATATTTTGATGTAGTGAAAAGTCCGTGTGTAGTTATTGAACTAATCGTACACCCTCGATTTAAACACGGTAGGAAATCCGTGTAGCTCTTCCTTTATTGTCCGTGTATAATCTCTTTTTTTGTAGTAGTGGGTCATGAATTCGAAATCCGGATGGAGAAAATTCTTTATTGTAATAACAGAGATATTAAATAGTTAGATGGCTTGACCTCCATCCTTTACTCAAAAAAATATATACAAAACAATGTTCACATCTAAACTAATTATCAAAGAGACACCTACGTTTCTTAACATTAACAGAATCAACAAACTCCGGTGACTCATCAACCACAGCTGAGTTATCTTTCATTACAAAACCTCAATTCCTTGTAAATTTCGAATCGGAGTTCTTTGTGTGGGTCCCTCTATTTCTGTGGGATATGCAAATGGATGATTTCTGTATGGTATCAATTCTTCACCTAACTAAAAGACAAAGTGACTGTAGAAGACTTCCCCTGTGGCAACTGCACTTGCTCCTGGTGCATTTCTCCATGCTGGGAAGCATTTTGTCAACATGAAAATTCACTTAGTTAAGAACATATAATCCATGGTGGCCACTCTTCCAAAGGTCTAGGTTGTGCAAATTATGAAAATAAACAAACTGTAAATGATCTGATATAATATTTTTCTTTCTAAGGAAACACCCCCAAAGAGTATACCTTCCTCCATTTAATTTAAAAAACAAAGTGTAAATCACATAAAACCTAAAAATAGACCAAACTAGAAGTACCCACATCTAGTGTATTGAAAAGGGGCCGGGTCGGGTCGGGTCGGTCCAAACCCGCCCGATCCCCGGGTTGACTCGGGCACGGGTTAGCCCGGGTCAACGGGTTGAGTCGGGGGGGGTCGGGTTGGGGTTTGACTCGGCCGATCCTAACCCGGTCTAAACCCGGCGGGTTAGGTCGGGGCGGGTTAGGCCGGGTCGGGGGTCGGTCCGGTCCGAGTAGGTCCGGTCCGTTTTTTTTTTTTTTTTCTTCTGTTTCCAGAGAGGCAGAGAGCCAGAGAGGCAGAAACATTTTTTTTTCTTTTTTTTTATTTGAACTCAATATATTTTTGTTATAACAAAATCAAATTAAGTTACAACCGAATTTTGTTAGAACCAAATTAGTTTAAAACCAAATTATTCTAAAACCGAGATATACCGAATTAGTTTAAAACCAAATTATTTTTATCTTTAAAACCGAATTATTTTAAAACAATAGATTTAAAAACAAAAGTTACCCTCCTCCTTTATTCCGGGCTTGGGACCGGCTATGTAAAATAACATAGGCGGAGTTCTAACTTTTTTTTGTTAGTAATTATTCTTTAAAATGAAACAATTGAAATATTTAGAAATTATAATTTAAAAAAATAACAATAAAGATTAAAAGAGGTTAGAATTTTATACCGACACTCCCTATCTAGTAGTTGTTGTGCATATACCATAGGTCGCTCTCTTGCTCACCGTCCGAATCCTCGTTAGGCTCAGGTCCCTCGGTACCGCTTTCTTGAGTGTCGACACCGGATGATGACGCTTCCAATCCCATGGCATGTTGCGTGCGATTTTCAGCATCAATCCAGTCTTTCAAGCACACAAGTCTCTCGAAAACATGTGCACCCAGCTTACTTCGTTTATCGGTAAGGATCATGTTCGCCGAGCTAAAACAGGATTCAGAAGGGACGGTTGACACGGGCACGGCAAATATGTCGCGAGCCATCATCGCCAGTGTTGGATAGGCAGTTGCATTCCTCATCCACCAATCCATGAAGTCAACTCCTTCACTTTCGGTGGTCCCCAAACAGTAGCTCATTAGCTCGTTCGTGTTACCTTGGGATCTCGTCGGGTCGTCATCATCCTGAAAATCGCCTAACAATCCAGTACTGCTGTGTGTGGATAGACTATTAAAACAATAGAAAAAATTAGTGGACAAATAATGTAGATATTATAAATAATAAATATTAAAAATATATGTATATTTATATTCATACCTCACGCCACCGGTCGAAGGCGGTTGGTCGGCATTTCTTCTTTCGTAATATATGGCAAACATGTCGTCCAATGCCTTTTGTACGCGGGGATCCTCGTCCCTCCAATTTAATTTTAGATTTTTCTTGTAGGCTACTAGTATTTTTACCGTGAACTTCTTCTTGTATGCCGGATGGAGGCAGTTTGCGAGAACGGTCAAGAGGGGTACCTCATTCCAATATTTAAGAAATTTTGCCTTCATGGCTGCTACGATCGGATGGAGAGGGGAATCCTCACTATCCCTATCTTCCATATCACGGTACACCTTGGAAATATAGTAGAGATGGTGCAGCAACTCATGTGCCGTCGGTGAGTACGAGCAAGATAATTTTACGGTTGCGGTGAAAAAGGTTCCAAGGAATTGTGCAAGCATTATTATTCGCTGTCATTCGAGGTCAGTGAGTTCCAAAGCTTGTCCTTCGTTCGTCGACCTCAACATCTCCCCTATAGCCGCCTTGTAAGGAATGCATCGGTGCAGCATCCTGTAGGTGGAATTCCAACGGGTGTCTATATCCCAAGGTACCCTCATTTTGCCCAAACCTATTCTTTCGCACAAAGCTGCGAAATTTTGTTTTCTTTCTTGGTTTGAATAAATATGGGCAAGACCTCCCTTGAATTTAATTATCAAGTCATTTACGGCTTCTACCTTAAGACCATCTTTTACGGTAAGGTTTAGTATATGGAAATCACACTTTTGGTGAAACAGTGCACCATTCATGATTGGGTTTAGGGATCGGATGAAATGATCGATGGACGCTACATTGTTGCTAGCATTATTGAATGAGATAGAAAAAATCTTGTTCCGTAAATCCCTTTTGAGATTATATTCTTGTAAAACCTCAATAATGGAATGGTAAATAATTTGTGCAGTGTGCGGGGATTCTAACACCCGAAAACTTAAAACCCGTTTTTGTAAAATCCAATTCTCATCGATCCAATGACCGGTAATACAAGAGTACCCTAGGCCGTGTTTACCGGCAGTCCATATATCGGAGGTAAGGGAGACACTATAATTTGCATATCCAAATGTAGCTAATAGGTCGTTTTTCTTTTGGATAAACTGGTTTTTCATTTCACGTACTATTTTTCTATGATGGATTTTCTTATACAATGGTTGAGCTAACCCCCGAATGCAGAGCCAGGCAAAACTACTACAATTACCCATACTAATTGGTTGTTCCTTGTGGGCAATATATCGGGCAAATTCTTCAAGCATTAATTTTTCATCATATCTTTGGTGGGTTCTACTACCATCCGGGTTCATAAGGGTTTGGACTAACCGCGGGTCCGCATTTTCTTGCGGTAACTCACCCTTTTTCGCATGACCATCGGCATGTTTCTTAAAAGTGGACATACCATTTGCAAGTTTATACTCGTAAATAACCTTGCAACCGCGTACCTTACATTTTAGAGTACGGACAACTCCACTCGCATTCAATGTCCTCTCATAATACCGCCACCAATCCGCCTTGTATTCGGGTGTCTTGGTTTTCCTCTTCTTCGGTGGTTCGATGGGAATGGGAGCAACAATTTCGGCTTGGGTTGCCGGGACAACTTCAATTTCCGGGACACTTGTCGAGGGACCGCTTCCTATAGGGGCGGTGTATTGAGTCGATCCTGTAGAAGCCGTACCTGCTCCATATGAAGGGTTAGAATAATAGTAATTAGGTGGTGCCATTTGGGATGGATTTTGTGGATAATAGTTAGGATATTGTTGATGATAAATAGGTGGTGGCACTTGGGAGAGATTTTGTGGATACGGCGGTTGCACTTGGGAGGGATTTTGTGGAAAAAGTTGTGGTTCTTGTTGTTGAATCCTACTTTCTATTGCGTCCATATTTTGATGTTGACCATCGGGCGTAGGGTCGAAAAAATCGGCGGAAGCTCTATGCATCCAAGGTTCGTCCGCCATTTGTTCTACATATTAAAATTAAATCCATTCAAAATAAATCCGAAATTATCTAACCTATTTAAATGTAAATCTAAATTCAATATAAATTAGATTAAATGTAAATTAAATCTAAATTAAATCTAAATTACGTCTAAAATAAATCCAAATTAAATCTAACATAAATATAAATTAAATATAAATTAAACTAATTAAAAGGAAAAAAAAACAATTTAAATTGGCCTCTAACAATGCCTCTGGCTCCTTGGCCGAACTTCACAAGAAAAAAAAAATCCTTGGCCGAACTTCAAATTGGCCTCTGCCTTGAGTGCCTTCTCAATTCTCATTGGCCTTCTCAAGTTCTCATTGGCCGAAATTCAAAAGAAAAAGAAAAAAAAAAGAAAAAAAAGAAAAAAGAAAAATAAGTGTAATTAAAATTTTAAAAAATAACTCTAATTCAAATTTAAAAGAAATAAAGTTTAATTCAAATTTAAAAAATAAAGTCTAATTGAAATTTAAAAAATAAAGTCTAATTCAAATTTAAAAAATAAGTTTAATTCAAATTTAAAAATTAGGTCTAATTCAAATTTATAAATTGAAAAAAAATAACAATAATTCAAATTTAAATTAAATCTAAATTAAACCTAAATTGAATTCAAATCTAATTAAATTTAAATTAAAGTAAGTAGAAGAAAAAACAAAAAAAAAAGGGCTCATGAAGAGCCTCTGGCCCTCTGGCCTCTGCCTCCTAACTTCCTAAGTCTAATTCAAAAGTCCTTTGCCGAAATTCAAAAGAAAAAAGAAAAATGAAAAAAAAAAAATAAGTGAAGCCTCTACCTCTGCCTCCTTGAAGGCTTGAGCGAACTTCAAATAAAAAAAAAAAAAAACAACAACTAAGTCTAATTCAAATTTAAAAAATAAAGTCTAATTCAAATTTAAAAAAACAAGTCTAATTCAAATTTTAAAATTAAAAAAAATAAGTCTAATTCAAATTTAAAAATTAAAAAAAAATAAGTCTAATTCAAATGTAAAAAATATATTTAAAAAAATAAGTCTAATTCAAATTTAAAATTTAAAAAAATAAGTCTAATTCAAATTTAAAAAAAATAAGTCTAATTCAAATTTAAAAAAAAGGTCTAATTCAAATTTTAAAATTTTAAAAAATAAGTCTAATTCAAATTTAAAAAATAATTCTAATTCAAATTTTAAAATTGTAAGTCTATTTCAAAATAAATATAACTATCCAACAAATTCAAAAATAAAATATAACATATTTATCTAACCTATTTAAGATAAATCCAAATTTAAAAAAGTAAAATCTAAAAGAAAAAGAAAAAAAAAAAAGTGTAATTAAGATTTAAAAAAAAAGTTTAATTCAAATTTAAAAAATAAAGTCTTATTCAAATTTAAAAAAAGGACTAATTCAAATTTTAAAATTTTAAAAAAAAATATAACATATTTATCTAACAAATCTATTTATCTAACCTATTTATAAATAAAATAACTTATTTTACAAAGTAAAATCTAACTATTTCAAAATAAAATACAATAATCTAACAAATCCAATAATCTAACATATTTAAAAATATATCTAAAATCTAAATATTTGAAAATATTCAAATGTAACCTATTAAAAATAAAGATAACATGTTTGAAAATAAATATAACTATCCAAGGAATTCCAAAATAAAAAATAACTAAAAAATCTAACCTATTTAAGATAAATCCGAATTTAAAAAAATAAAATCTAGTCTATTTCAAAATAAAATAACTTATTTTAAAATGTCTAACCTATTTATCTAACCTATTTATAAATAAAATAACTTATTTTAAAAAGTAAAATCTAACCTATTTCAAAATAAAATACAATAATCTAACAAATCCAATAATCTAACATATTTAAAAATATATCTATAATCTAACATATTTGAAAATATTCAAATGTAACCTATTAAAAATAAAGATAACATGTTTAAAAATAAATCTAACTATCCAACAAATTCAAAAATAAAATATAACTTATTTCTCTAACCTATTTAAAAATAAATCCGAATTTCAAAAAATAAAATCTAACCTATTTCAAAATAAATCCGAATTTCAAAATAAAATATAATAATCTAACAAATCCAATAATCTAACATATTCAAAAATAAAATCCAATAATCTAACATATTCAAAAATCTAACATATCCAATAAAATATAACATATTCAATAATCTAACATATTCAAAATTTAACAAATAAAATATAACATATTTATCTAACAAATCTATTTATCTAACCTATTTATAAATTAAATCCGAATTTTAAAAAATAAAAGCTAACCTATTTCAAAATAAATCCGAATTTAAAAAAATAAAATCTAACCTATTTCAAAATAAATCCGAATTTCAAAAGAAAATATAATAATCTAACAAATTCAAAAATAAAATCCAATAATCTAACATATTCAAAAATAAAATCCAATAATATAACATATTCAAAAATCTAACAAATATAACATTTATTCGAACAAAGAAATATAACATTTATATAACATTTATCTAACAAACAAATAAATCTAGCTTATTTATCTAACAAATTTAAAAATAAATCCGAATTTAACAAAGAAAAACTAACAATATCTAACAATTACTAAAAATTACTAACAACTTCTAAAAATTATCTAACAATTACTAACAATATCTAAAAATTACTAAAAATTACTAACAATTACTAACAATTACTCAAAATTACTACAAATTTCTAAACATTACTAACAATTACTAAAAATTATCTAACAATTCCTAACAATTACTAAATTTACCTATTTAAACTAATTCTAATTATTTAACAATTACTAAAAATAAATCTAACCTTTTAATCTCGCGGAAAAATTTTGCGGGAGGTAGAATGAAAAAAATCCTTCGTAATTCCTCTACCTTCGTCTTTCGTATTCCTTTGCGTCTTTCGTATTCCTGATGTGGATTTTGCAATACAAGTAATAAATCCTAATTTATACTCAATTTGGTTGCAAGTGTACAACCTTGTCAAGTAGTACTTAGGGATCGTCTCCACAGGGACAAGTTGGAATATCTTTTATAACCTAACAATTTAATTTAGTAAAAGAGAATAAAAAGGTTTTTGTTTGTTCAAAAGGTTGGTTTGGTTTTGATTAAACTAAATTTTAAAGCAAAATCTGATTTTTAACAAATATGAGAAATTAGGGTTTCTTAGGGTTCCTATCCACTAGTGTTATGGCTAATTGGTTCATTAAATTTGTTCTTTTAATTATGAAGGCACAGTTGGAGATTGTAGGTACAAAGTGATATTTCTATATTAATACCATCTTCAAATTAGAATAAACGTCACCTCTCGGTACTTGGCTATGCTAATCTAAAGTCATTAAGTTCTTACTGTCCCAATTAATCTAGAAAACCGTCTTTCACCTCTCGGTACTTGGCACAATTTGTCTAAACTATTAGGCAAAGCCTGTATAAGACAAGCGTCACCTCTCGGTACTTAGCCTATTGTTCGCGCGAAAGCGCAACGCAAGTTTCGGTACGCTTGAGGGCGTACCTTTTAAAACCGCGTTTACACTCCACGAGTAAGGGATGCAAGTGCACAACCCCTATCGTGTAGTATATTCGGGTATCGATCCACAGGAACGGTTAATTGCGAGGTTAGATTCTATCAAACTCAATCAAAAACTAGAAGTGAAAAAGGTTTGGTTTGGTGTTTAATTTCCTAAAGGGTCAGATCAAACAATTCAAGAAGATGTAATAAAATGCTAGAAGAAATGTAAATTGTGTTTTGATTATGGATAAAAGGCGTTTCCAGGGTTTCAGACTTCATCTCTGATCTGCCTCTAGTGGTACGGCCCGTACCAAGTTGGTACGGCTAGGCCGTACTTCACTTGGTAAGGCAAGGCCGTACCACCCTGGTAAGACCCGTACTGACTTCCCAGAACAGAACCTACCAGTCCGAGTGAATGCATTTCCTTGCTGGTACCTTGTGCTAAACTCTTTAGAAAGGTTCAATTGACCATACCTAAGGTTCCTAACCCTCAACCATCGTTTGTTGGATCAAGATCTAGGTTGGAATGCAATTAATTGCCTTTTAGGGATTTCTACACCTCAACTCTCATGTGTTGGTACAGATCTACCCTAGCTGGTTGATTGGAGGTCTAAGGCACCCTCTAATCTGTCGATTAGAGGAGAATTCAACCTCTCGGCTTCAATTCGAACTATTCTACCCTAAGCATTTGATTTGGATGAGAGATTGAGATGATCACACGACCTTGATAGGTTCGATCTAAACCTAGAGGCACATCATACAACAATCACAGCAAGCAAAGAAAAAGATATCAAAGTAAATCACAATCAATCAAACTAAAGAGTTCATACAAGATACAAGTCAAAGAAAGTCAAAACAAATCAAGAATCAATCTCTAACCCTAGAAACTAAAAGAACTACTCACAGCACATAATCAGATCTAAAAATGCAATAAGAGGGATAAAGATAGCCATGGATCGAAGGGATCGAGAGGAGGAAGCTAGATCCGTCGAGTTTCGCCTCTTCCTCTTCCTTCCTTCTTGCTCTCAGCTCCTTAGCTCTCTTTCTCTCTCTTACTGTGCTCTCAAATGGATCTGGAATGGAATGTATGTCGAAATTGGAGAGTTCCCCGCTTTAAATAGCCTCTGCCAAAATTTGAATCTGTCAGGCCGCCTTTATGTACGGCCCGTACCAAAGTGGTACGGCCTGGCCGTACCAGGCGTGAAGAGCTGAAAACGGCTAAGTCTGGTGAGACCCGTACCAAGCCTGGTAAGGGTCGTACCTCATCATCTGAATCGCCGTTTCTTCGTGTGTTTTGCTCCAAACCTGCAGAAAACAAACAAACACTCAGCAGTACCAAATTCTAAAGATATATCGATGAAATGCACATGATTCTAGTGAATTATGCCACGAATCTGGTACTAAAACAGGCCTAAAATAGACTAAATATGCGAGGTATCAAATTCCCCCAAGCTGAACCTTTGCTTGTCCTCAAGCAAAAAGTTTCAAACTCGGGTAAAAGTGCTGGACAACTAAATCTAAATGCAGATACAAGTCTAAATGTGAAAACTTACATGATTGCTACAATAAAAGAACGCAAGAATCTTTTTGCTATGATTCGGACTTCCCTTGGTCAATTGTGATTCACCTCACAAATTGATTAATAAAACCTCAAACTCTAAATGTTTCAAGTCTTGCAAAGTTGATTACTCGAATTTACCGATTTATCATTCTTTCACTAAACTATGCCTTCGCTTGTAGAGATTTTCCCTTTTTGGCACCCCCAAGCTTGAATCAAGCTTAGGTCAGAAAGTTGCGGACTTCGTGTGTTGATATGTGCAAAAAAATTATTTTTTTCATTTCTAATTGGGAGACGAGCTCAAAGGCGCCCATTCAAGGCTTATTGCCAGTACTCTTATGTTCTCCATCTTTTCATCTTTTTTTTTTCTTTTCTTCTTTTTTTTTTCGCACATACCATGAATACACACATCCACTAGTGTTCATTCACACCAACGGATATCCCAACTTTTCTTTATTTGAAATCCCTATTTCCACATTTGAAAGGCACAATTCGGTTTCTAAATGCTATCTCGACATTCAAGTTTCCAATTTTACAAATCTCAAACCATTTGTTCGTAATCAGTTTTGTTTGGTCAATTATGAGGTTAGTTCTAATTTCCCAAAGTCATCCCAATCACATGAAAATTTTCAAACAGGTCCCAAATCGAAACAATCAAGCAAATTTTTCACCTAACAATGCAAGAGAAAAGTAAAAATGACCTAAGTGCAATCAAAATAAATCCTAAAACACAAAAGTAAATCCTAAGATACAAAAGTCGTCTTCCCCCCCAAGCTTAGCCTGAGCATTGTCCTCAATGCTTCAAGACTAAAAGATAAAGAGATATAGAAGCAAAAGGGAAAGAGAAAACATACCCGCTCAGTCATCGGTGGGAGGTGGATCAGGTGGCACTGGTGGGAGCACCCACTTCTGAGGAACACGAACCGTGCGATCATACTCTTGCATCAGAAAAATCCGCAAGATTCCCATCAAGTTCTTGATCGAGCGCCCGATCGCGCTTTTGTGCGCTTCCAATTTCTCCAAGAGTGAAGCAGTCCGATCGGGTTCAAGATCTGCACTTATGATCACAGGACAACATCTATTTGGGTTTAGAAATTCATACCTGAGGTGAAGAGGCTTGAGCTCAGGAGTCAGCCGCTCTGTCTGGGTCTTGACGCGGGTCGCATCAGGTGGAATGGCATCGCATGTTGACCAATCCGACTCGCTTCCTTTGGTCTCCAGGTCATCAGAACACGGCATGCGGGTCGCATCGGGTGGTGTGCGGGTCGCGTCCATATGCTCTTCAGGTGGAGATGCGGGTCGTGTCTCAATGATGCGGGTCGCGTCAAGTGCGGTCTGGTCTGTTGGCTGGGCTGGTCCTTCGCATTCTGGCTGAGCTGGCAGCTTTTCAGGTTGAGATTGGCGTGAGGTGATGATGTGACTCAACTGCTCCAACAGCTTGTTTTGAGCGGCCATTTGATTTTGTTGAGCAGCCATCTGAGTGGACATGCTCTGCATATGTTCCCACATCATCTGATTCATCTTGCCTTGCTCGTGTATGAATTCGATCTCAGCGGGATCAACGTACGGCTCGGGTGGGTCGGGTTGGAATACGCAATTGTTCGAGTCATCGAATGGTGCAGGGTCGTAGAAATTGCAATTGTTGTTGCTGATATAGCCATCCTGCTCCGGTTCCTCACTCCAATCAGCCAGTGGGCAATACTCATAAGAGTGTCTCCTGTCCCCACACATGGCACATGGCTGTGGTTGCTGGTTTCTGGCTGCCCTCACGCTCATTTTGATTGAATACCTCTCAATGGCCTCCTCTAGCTTGGCAGCTTCGGCATATAGAGCTGCGATCTGATCAGCTTTGGATCGGCCGCCTCCTCCAGCTTGAAAATTGTCGCGGCCATACCAATGTCGGTCTGTCGCCATGTACATCTTGAGCTCCTCAGATGGTGATCGCTAACCTCAAGCCAGAATGTTCCTGAAAAGGGGAAAAGAAAAAGAAAAGAAAAGAAAAGAAAAAGATACAGATTGGTGCGGCCTGGCCGTGCCTGAATCGGTGCGGGTCGGACCAGATTGGTGCGGCCTGGCCGTGCCTGAATTGGTACGGGCCGTACCAGAGGGTGGCTGAGCAGTCTCGGCTGAGTCTGGAGGAGTTTGATCGAACAGTGGGCCCTTGCTTCTCAGATGATATTTCAACCTGTATTGGCCTGCAGGGGGGTTCAAAAGCCAATTTTTTAGTGATTTTGAATAAGAAAAAGCAAGAAAGATACAAGATAAAATCTAGATTAACTAAGTAAGGTAAAATCTAACTAGGCAATTGGTTACCGTCCCCGGCAACGGCGCCAAAAACTTGTTCGCGCGAAAGCGCAACGCAAGTTTCGGTACGCTTGAGGGCGTACCTTTTAAAACCGCGTTTACACTCCACGAGTAAGGGATGCAAGTGCACAACCCCTATCGTGTAGTATATTCGGGTATCGATCCACAGGAACGGTTAATTGCGAGGTTAGATTCTATCAAACTCAATCAAAAACTAGAAGTGAAAAAGGTTTGGTTTGGTGTTTAATTTCCTAAAGGGTCAGATCAAACAATTCAAGAAGATGTAATAAAATGCTAGAAGAAATGTAAATTGTGTTTTGATTATGGATAAAAGGCGTTTCCAGGGTTTCAGACTTCATCTCTGATCTGCCTCTAGTGGTACGGCCCGTACCAAGTTGGTACGGCTAGGCCGTACTTCACTTGGTAAGGCAAGGCCGTACCACCCTGGTAAGACCCGTACTGGCTTCCCAGAACAGAACCTACCAGTCCGAGTGAATGCATTTCCTTGCTGGTACCTTGTGCTAAACTCTTTAGAAAGGTTCAATTGACCATACCTAAGGTTCCTAACCCTCAACCATCGTTTGTTGGATCAAGATCTAGGTTGGAATGCAATTAATTGCCTTTTAGGGATTTCTACACCTCAACTCTCGTGTGTTGGTACAGATCTACCCTAGCTGGTTGATTGGAGGTCTAAGGCACCCTCTAATCTGTCGATTAGAGGAGAATTCAACCTCTCGGCTTCAATTCGAACTATTCTACCCTAAGCATTTGATTTGGATGAGAGATTAAGATGATCACACGACCTTGATAGGTTCGATCTAAACCTAGAGGCACATCATACAACAATCACAGCAAGCAAAGCAAAAGATATCAAAGTAAATCACAATCAATCAAACTAAAGAGTTCATACAAGATACAAGTCAAAGAAAGTCAAAACAAATCAAGAATCAATCTCTAACCCTAGAAACTAAAAGAACTACTCACAGCACATAATCAGATCTAAAAATGCAATAAGAGGGATAGAGATAGCCATGGATCGAAGGGATCGAGAGGAGGAAGCTAGATCCGTCGAGTTTCGCCTCTTCCTCTTCCTTCCTTCTTGCTCTCAGCTCCTTAGCTCTCTTTCTCTCTCTTACTGTGCTCTCAAATGGATCTGGAATGGAATGTATGTCGAAATTGGAGAGTTCCCCGCTTTAAATAGCCTCTGCCAAAATTTGAATCTGTCAGGCCGCCTTTATGTACGGCCCGTACCAAAGTGGTACGGCCTGGCCGTACCAGGCGTGAAGAGCTGAAAACGGCTAAGTCTGGTGAGATCCGTACCAAGCCTGGTAAGGGTCGTACCTCATCATCTGAATCGCCGTTTCTTCGTGTGTTTTGCTCCAAACCTGCAGAAAACAAACAAACACTCAGCAGTACCAAATTCTAAAGATATATCGATGAAATGCACATGATTCTGGTGAATTATGCCACGAATCTGGTACTAAAACAGGCCTAAAATAGACTAAATATGCGAGGTATCACCTATCAAATATCCTATTCTTTATGGTCAGGACTTAATATTCAATTTCTCAATTGCAAATACCAAATCCTAAGATTTCATACGATTTCGATTAAGTCTTCACAATCAATTAAAATAAAGAGTAGATCATAACAAAGAACAAGAACATATAGAATAAACCAACTAAATCATAACAAAAGTTTCAAGTACAGCCCTAATTAACCCTAGAAAAGCCTTTAGCCAGTCATGGCTAAAGCACAAATGAAATTAAAAGAGTTAAAAGAGTTCCAAAGGAAAGAAAATAATAAAACCGGTTGATCGATGATGTTCTTCTTCTCCCTTCTTCTCTCTTCCTTCTTCTCCTTGTTAAAACCAGAAATTCTCTCTCTAAAAAACGTTCATTGCCTGTTTTACAAGTTTCCTATTTATACCCCTCACAAAATCTCAAAATAAAACACTAAAAATAGCAAATTCGGGCGCTGAACCGACATATTGCGGGCCGCAATAAGTCTCTTGCGGGCCGCAATGAGTGGAGGCAGTTATCATTTGGCGTGTAGAAAACTGTAGAAGTCATTGCGGACCGCAATGAGTTCATTGCGGGCCGCAATGGATGTGCAAGAATGATGAGGCTCTGACTTGTTTCGTTTCGGGCCGCAATGAACTTCACTTCGGGCCGCAACAACATTGACAGATTCTCCAATCTTCGTGCTGACTTGCTACAAATCACCTGTTTTGCTCCGTTAAGCTCCAAACACTTGATTACCTGTAAAACAAACATAACTAGGGCAGTAACTTGAACTTTCGGACATTTCTAACCTAATCAAACCTAATCTAACCAAAACTTGGCTTAATTCACATAACAAACCCTAGGTTTCAATAGATATAATTTTGGCTTATCAAATTCCCCCAAGGCTAGTCCTTGCTTGTCCCAAGCAAGTCTAAACCCTCACAAAAATTCCCGGGCTGGCTACGTCTTTTAAACCAAGTTATCTAAACTATCCTAATAACAAGTGCTAAAATTTAAAAATTGGTCAGTCAAGGCAAATTAGGGTTTAAACAACTTAATTCAAAGCATGAGTGTGGTAGAACAATTATTCGGATTTCTTTCAATGATCTTCTTCACCTCACAAACACAAGTTTCAGTTTTAACTAAGCAAATTTATACCTACATGACACCTCAGAGTTCGTGAATCTTGGATTATTCTCCCAATTCTACAAGTGATAACCAATTCCAGAAAATCCTTTGAAAAAGAAAAATTTAGTTAATGGTGTAGACTGTGCCTGATGCTTTGACTTTTTTTACTTGTGCATCCGTTTGTTTTTGGCTCGCTCATTTTTTTCACTCATTTTTATTTTGTTTTTGTTTCTTTTATTTTTTTATTTTTTATTTTTTATATTTTTTTTTATTATGCGGATATATCTGTCCTATGGACTTCAATCCAACATAGCTCACTTTTTCAGCCTACACCTTTGTTCAATTAAGTTCGATTAGGAAAGAATTTCTGAGTCTCGCGCAAAGTCTCCTACAGGCACCAAGCCTTTCGGAAACTCTTGGCCTTGCGCGTATGAGACTTGATTTTCAACATGTAAAATGGGATTTTAATTGAAGACCACAGGTACTAAGGTATCAAAAGGCATCATAACTCACCAATTACATACCTCTTCTTGTGCCATGAGGTTATATCACCGAAATCACCAAACATAAATTTTTAAAATAAGCCCTCAAATTGCATTGTTTTCCCCTAAAGTGCACAAAACTTACCATTTTTATCCTAAATAAAAAGCAAATAAGATACAAGATACAATTCCTACAATTTACCCCCCCAAGCCTATCCATTGGCACCGACTCGGTGCAACAAACAAACCAAAGAAAGTGAAAAGAGGAGATGAGGAAACTCACAATGGTGATCAATCCTGCTGCGGAGGTGCAGTAGTCTCTCGAGATGGTGTACCAGTCTCCTGAGATGGGGGACGCCTAGGTCGTCTGCGCCTCGGTATCGGATCAGATGAAACAAATCCAGAGCGCGACATGTGCGTGTATATGCGGTCGGTCCGATGGTAAGTGCCATGCTGCTGATCTGCCATCTCATCAACATCGCCTGACAGATCATTGTACTGGACGTGCAGACGTCCCATCTGCGTGTTGAGCTGAGTCATGTCAGAATGAGAAGTGTTGAACTGGCCTGTCATGTAGGTCTGATGCTCGCCATACTGGTCATGTATATAGGTGCGGAGGTCGGCAATCTGTTGGTCAACAGAGGTGAACCGCTCGTCCACATAAGAGCGCAGCTGTGTGTACTGTTCATCACTGTGAGTGGCCAAATTGGTGATGTTGGTGTTCATTGTTTGCATCAGTTCGTACATCTGCTGCGGGGTCGGCTGGCCGGGACCCCAATAAGGAGGAGGTGGGGCATGATGCTGCTCTGGCGGAGGCATCCCAAATGGATCAACATGTGGCTGTGCGGGAGGCTCGGCACCTGGCTGATGCTGGTACTGCGGCTGTAGTGGTGGGGCCACATTAAGGGGAAGAATCCAAGTGGAAGGATCTGCCTTGTCGATAGGAACGGGCAGGGGTAGGGGAACCTGCTGACCACCACGGGAAAGGAAGAAGTGCGAGTCGCCAAGTCGAGAAAACATACCGGCCGCCTGAAGATATGCCATATCAATGAATTCACTCTGCTTTTGGAGACGCGTGGCAAGAACTCGGTAGACCGGACCTTCTACAGGAATCACACGATGGAATTGTGCCAGCCGGGTCACAAATCCACCAACTGATATCATGCCACCCGGAGTAGAGTTGTCTCGCACGCCCAGAATGTGCTCAAACATGAAGGCGCCGACATTTGGAAGTGCCTCGGGTCTTGTTTCGGCATTGAGCATGGCATATATGAAGAAGAGCTCGCTCTCGCCCATAGTACCCACCGTCTCACCGCGCGCAAAGATGGTGAAGGCAAGAGCGCGCTGGATGTATCGGAACACGGGGTGGCTGATTTGACTGGCCTTGTAGGTCTTCCTAGGTCCACCAATCAGCTGGCAAGAGAAGTCATAGAAGTTCGTGTTCTCATCCCATTCCGGACTCTCCACTGCCTCAGGTCTATTAGGGAACCCCATGATTCTGTTGACCTCATGCATGGTGATGGAGTACTTCGTACCGTCCATGTAGTATGTTGCCAGATTCTCAGTTTCCATGTCAAGAGTAGACAAAAATTCATAAGTTAAAGTACGATAAGCTGGAATTGGTATGGTGCAGTAATCCCAAATACCAAGGGAAGACATAAGAGACTGGACCTCATTTAAAATACCTAATGACTCCAGGGTAGGTACATGGATATATTTGGGCTGCACTACCCTCTTGGACTTAAGAAAATTGAGGATGTCTCGGTCTGACTCAATTGTAAACCTAAGACCAAAGTCAGGGTTATTGTTTTCAGGCCACTGATCTTCAGGTAAAGTGGTCCACTCAGGCTGGTCTGACATCTCCGTGTCATGAGAATCACTGGTATTACTAGCCCTTTTCCTATACTGTTTGGAACGTTTGGGGGGTAACAAATCATCACTGGCAGTTGCCTTACCCTTTCCCCTTGTCTTTGGTGGCATGTTAGTATAGTATAGTTCAATTTAACCAATTACAATACTCGATCACAAATTGATTCAATTCAAGCACAATTCACAATTCAGTATACCTCGATTGATCAATTGAAATATAAAAAAGTTTAGAGGTACAACCAAATGTGTGCAATCAAACCAGTGTGAAGTGAAGAAGCTGAGTAGTGCGGCCGAGAAGTTCAAACCCTGGATCGAAGCTCCAAAAAATACGAAAAATCAGCATCAGGCAGTCTGCGAATTGTATTGCGGGCCGCAATGAGTTTGATTGCGGGCCGGAATGAAATCAGGAGGCTGGCAAGCTTTCTGGATGGGTTGCTGCGGGTCGCAATTGGGTTTGTCGCGGGCCGCAATGGCAACAGGAGAAGGAGGAGAGGCGAAAGGAGAAGGGATGGTTTGCTGCGGGCCGGAATGGGGGTTTAGGGTTTCGCAGGAGATGGTTGCGGGGTCGGTGAGGTCTGTGAGTGGATTTAGGGTTTCTTTTCTCTTGCTTTGGGTGGAGAGAGAGAGGGAGAGAAAGACTTGCGGGTGAAGGGCTGCGGGTGAAGGGCTGTGGTTGCGGGTGAAGGGAGAGAGATTTTGCGGTTTCGGCAGAGAGGAAAAAATGAGATGGAGAAGGCGCAGGGAGAGAGAAAGAGATTTTGCAGAGAGGCCCCTGCATTTATCTACAATTACTTTCCTCTCCTATTGCGGACCGCAATGAATAGGTTGCGGGCCGCAATAAACCTGTAAAAATTAAAAATTAGATTAAGTTAATACCGTGAAAATCTGTGTCCATTGCGGACCGTAATAAGGTGTGTTACGGGCCGCAATAAAATCAAAATTTTACCTGCCTAATTTTTTTTTTTTTTGTACTTTGCTGCGGACCGAAAAAGAATGATTGCGGGCCGTAAATAAAAGATCGAAATTTTCTGAAACACCTAAATTAACCTATCTAAATGCGAATTAATTTTAAAGTACGAAATTTAAATGTGCAGAAAGGTAAATTGCTTGGGTTGCCTCCCAAGAAGCGCTCGTTTAGCGTCTCGAGCTTGACCATTCTCCTTTTCTAGTTCGTTTGTGCATCGGTAAGGGAGATGCTTGTCTTCCCTTCAACCGGTTCTCCGTAATTGTACATCTTTAGTCGCTGCCCATTTACTTTAAACGCTCCAGTTCGCTCGCTCCAAATTTCTATCGCCCCATGTTCAAACACACGTTTCACCTGAAACGGGCCACTCCACTTGGACTTGAGTTTACCTGCAAAGAGCTTAAAACGTGAATTGAACAGTAAAACATAATCACCAATTTTAAACTCCCTTCGAATTATATGCTTGTGATGCCATTTCTTCGTTTTCTCCTTATAAATTTTGGCATTCTCATATGTGTTCAGACGGATCTCCTCAAGTTCGTGCAAGTCTAGGATGCGCTTTTTGCAAGCTTGAATCATGTCAAAGTTAATAGACTTGATCGCCCAAAACGCCTTATGCTCCAATTCGACCGGCAAATGACATGGCTTGCCATAGACAAGCTTGAAAGGAGTCATGCCAATTGGTGTTTTGTAGGCCGTGCGGTATGCCCATAGTGCGTCATCTAGTCTCAAACTCCAGTCTTTTCGGGTCAAGCCTACGGCGGTTTGGAGAATGTGCTTGATCTCACGGTTTGAGACTTCAACTTGACCACTTGTTTGCGGATGGTACGGAGTTGCGACTTTGTGATGTACACCATACTTCTCCATTAGACTTGCAAATGATCGGTTTATGAAGTGAGAACCTCCATCGCTAATTACCACTCTTGGAACACCGAACCTTGGAAAAATCACTTTTTGGAAAAGGCGCTTGACGGTTTTTGAGTCGGCTTCGGGGCTCGGTATCGCTTCTACCCACTTGGAGACATAATCCACTGCTACAAGGATGTACTTGTTGTTGCATGAGCTCGGAAAGGGTCCCATGAAATTAATACCCCATACATCGAATAATTCAACTTCTAGAATGCTTTGTTGAGGCATCTCATGTCTCTTCGTTATGCTTCCCATCCTTTGACACTTGTCGCAAGAGATAACAAACATCCTTGTATCCTTAAAAAGGGTTGGCCAAAAGAAACCGGCTTGTAGGACTTTGGCAGCAGTCTTGTTGGTTGAAGCATGTCCTCCGTAAGGTGATGAATGACAATGGTAAAGAATCGATTGCACCTCATCTTGTGGAATACAACGTCTGTGAATCCCATCAACACCAAGCTTGAAAAGATATGGATCATCCCAAAAATAATGCTTGGCATCCGCATAGAATTTCTTTCGGGATTGGTATGTGAGGTTGGATGGTAGAGCTCCGCATGCAAGAAAATTAGCAATATCAACGAACCACGGGTATTCGACCTTACTCACTTGGTAGAGCTGCTCATCGGCAAAAGAGTCATCAATTGGCAAGTCTTTGCTTGAAGGTTCAGTCACAATGCGTGAAAGGTGATCGGCTACTAGGTTTTCGGTGCCCTTTTTGTCCCTTATCTCAAGGTCAAACTCTTGGAGCAAGAGGATCCATCGGATGAGGCGCGGTTTTGCATCTTTCTTGGTAAGGAGGTAACGGACTGCCGCATGATCCGTGTAAACAATGACCTTAGAACCCACCAAATAAGGGCGAAACTTGTTGATGGCGAAGACCACCGCAAGTAACTCCTTTTCAGTTGTGGTGTAGTTGACTTGGGCCTCATCTAGCACTTTGCTTGCATAGTAGATTGCATACGGCTTCTTGTCGATTCGTTGCCCCAATACCGCTCCAACGGCATAATCACTTGCATCACACATTATCTCAAATGGCTCATTCCAATTCGGAGGTTGCAAGATAGGCGCTGAAATCAAAGCTTCTTTCAACCTATTAAAAGCATCTAGACAATCCTCATTAAAATCAAAAGGGGCATCCTTAAGCAACAAATTGGTCAAAGGTTTGGCAATTTTAGAAAAATCTTTAATGAACCTTCGATAAAAACCGGCATGCCCTAAAATGCTTCTAACACCCTTCACATTAATTGGTGGAGGTAACTTTTCAATCACCTCTACTTTGGCACGATCAACCTCTAAACCTTTTTCAGAAACAACATGGCCTAAAACAACACCCTCTTGAACCATAAAATGACACTTTTCCCAATTCAAAACAAGGCTAACCTCTTCGCATCGTTGCAAGACTTTGGACAGGTTGGTCAAACAATCATTAAAGGTTTACCATAAACTGAAAAGTCATCCATAAAGACTTCCATGGATTTCTCAATCAGGTCTGAAAATATACCCATCATTGCCCTTTGAAAAGTGGCCGGTGCATTACATAACCCAAAGGGCATCCTACAATATGCAAAGGTACCATATGGACAAGTAAAAGTGGTCTTTTCTTGGTCATCAGGATGTATTGGTATTTGAAAGAAACCACTATAACCATCTAAGTAACAAAAGAAAGAGTGCTTAGCTAGCCGTTCAAGCAATTGGTCTATGAACGGGAGAGGAAAATGATCCTTGCGCGTGCCGGAATTGAGCTTTCGATAGTCGATGCACATGCGCCATCCCGTCACGAGTCGTGTTGCAATTGGCTCGCCATTCTTCCCTTCTATCACTGTTGTTCCTCCCTTCTTTGGCACCACATGGATTGGGCTCACCCATTTGCTATCGGAGATAGAGTAGATGATGCCCGCGTCAAGTAGCTTGTGTATCTCTTTGAGCACTACTTCGCTTAAGTTCGGGTTCAATCTCCGTTGGCCTTCAATGGTTGGTTTGTGTCCTTCTTCCATCAAGATCCGGTGCATGCAAATAGAAGGGTTGATTCCTTTGAGATCATCTAATGTGTATCCAATGGCTTTTCGGTGCATCCTCAATATTTGCAGAAGTTGTGAGGTTTGGTCTTGGTTTAGAGATGCATTGACAATAACGGGATATGTTTGGTTTGGACCAAGGTATTCGTATCGTAAGGTCGAAGGCAATGGCTTTAGTTCAACTTCGGATGCATCCTTTGAGGTTTCGGCAAAGTTAGGAAGGATCTCAGCGGTTGAAATTTGAAAAATCGGGCTTGGAATATGTTCTTTGTCATTCTGGAAGGGATCATTGCGGGCCGCAATAGATTCACTGCGGGCCGCAATGAACTTTGTTTGAGTCAGGCTCTCTGTCTGATTATGTTGCGGGCCGCAATATATCTCATTGCGGGCTGCAATGGTTGTGCGATTTTCATCCTTCTCTGTCTCAAAATCCTGCGGACCGCAATAACTGTCGTTTCGGGCCGCAAATACATCAACAGAACTCGTTGTGTTGACTTTTTCGCACTCCTGATCCATCCAATACTCAAAGGAACCCTTCTCAAAGTTGTTCATGAGCTCTTCAACTATCAACCTGTCAAGAATCTCAACACTAAAAACACTTTGATCGTTAGATGGATATCTCATAGATCTTTTGATATCGAATGTCAATTTTTCTTCACCAATATTCATTGTTATAATTCCATCATGGACATAAATTACCGCTTTTGCTGTATTGAGAAATGGTCTACCTAACAAGAGTGGTGTATGAGGGTCCTCATCCATGTCAACCACAACAAAATCTATTGGGACAAAGAACTTTCCAATTTGAATTGGCAAGTCCTCTACCACTCTTAAAGGTAACTTAACCAATTGGTCTGCCAATTGAAGAGATATTCTAGTTGGCTTAAGTTCTCCAACACCTAGCCTATCCCACACCGACTTTTGCATAAGGCTTACGCTTGCCCCTAGATCACATAGTGCACGTTTAAATTGGACATTTCCTATTGAACATGGTATGGAAAATTTACCCGGATCATCCAACTTTTTGGGCAACTCATTCATTACCATGGCACTACCGTTGGTGTCTAAGGATACCATTTGTACTTCTTCAAGTTTACGCCTATTTGAAAGAATGTCCTTGAAAAATTTGGTGTAAACCGGCATTTGGGTCATTACCTCGGTCAATGGTAGGTTCACATGCAATTGTTTCAACAGTTCTAGGAATTTTCCAAATTGTTTGTCGGTTTTCTCATTCTTAATTCTACCAGGAAAATGTGCGTATTTGTGAGGAGGGATGTAAGGAGGTACCTTTGCACTTACCTTTGGCATCTCACCTTGAGATGGCTTTGCTTGTTCCGCGTGGTCGCTTGGTGCGATTGGTGTAGTTTCCTTTGAGGCGGAATCATCATGTGTGGAGATGAGCTCATCATTTCCTCGTGTCTCTTCACCTTGCGGTTGTACATAATCACCATTTGGTATAGGTGGATCCTCATATTGCGTACCGCTGCGAAGCATGTGCCTAACCACCTTGACATCCTTGGGATTGTTCTCGGGTTTTGGCGGAAGGGTGCCCGGTTGGCGAGAAAATTGTGTAGCTTGTTGTGCAACTTGGTTTTCAAGTAATTTGTTTTGAGTTGCCAACATATCTACCTTTTTGGTCAATTCATCGAACTTTTGGTTTTGACTTGTCATGAATGTTTCCATCATCAATTCGAGATTGGACTTAGGTTGTGCATTAGAACCATACCCTTGGTTACCATAACCTTGATTTGGTCTATTAAAATTTGAGTTACCTTGGTTATTTTGGTTTCCTTGGGTTGGTTGGTCATTTTGTCTCCACGAAAAGTTTGGGTGATTTCTCCAACCGGGGTTGTAAGTATTGGAATAAGGATTGTTATTTGGTTTGAAATTGCCTTGGTTAATTGCATTCACTTCCTCAAAACTAACCTCATTACTTACACCACAATTAATTGCTAGATGATCGGTACCACCACAAATTGAACAAGGAAGATGAGAGGAATTGCTTACCGAATTTACGCTCATTTGATCAATTTTGCGATTCAAAGCGGACTTAGTTGTCACACCCCAGGACAACCCGCCGCGCATTTATGCGCCAGGCGTTAAGCACATCACATACATTATCAATAACACAACCAAATAAGCCACTATATTAAAATAAACAAGGTTCATAAACAAACAAAGGGGAAAATATGTCAGACATGGCTAGTCAACAGATACCGCCATGTCTGCATCATATATGATTCATACAAATATAAAATAAAAACAAATAGTGGCTACTCTTAATAGTTTCCGCTAAATTTTCTCACTCACGGCCTTCCTCCATGTCTCCTTCTTCATTTCCTGGAACCCACATAAAAGTGGAAACAAAACGGGTGAGAGATCGAACTATCTCTCAGTGCGGGATTTAGTTCCAGCCCGGTGTTTTTACAAATGAATTCAATTAATACCCAAACAGCAGTTAATTAAAGATAAACCCCAATTTCCCATAAATTCAGATATGCAACTTGTAAATCAATTTAAAAACGCAATTCCTGTTTTTCTTTTCTTTAAACAAACTTTTCGTAACCTAGATCGCCACACACGGACGATCCGGCCCCTTTCTGTTCTGTTCACTTTTAAAATTTTGAAATTCCACACTCTGGGAATCATGCCCGTACATGAAACCCGGCGAATCGCCACGCAAGGACGACCCGATTATCACACTCTAGATGGGCCATTTCGGGGACCCATCCGGCGAACCGCCGCGAATTTGGCGGCCCGTTCTGTTCTGTTCTGTTCTGTTCAAAACACCGGGCTGCCACACATGGACAACCCGCTTTTCAAAAACACATGCAGAGCCGCCTCACACGGACGGCCCCAATTTAAAAACAATTCATTCAAATTCCCCATTCCCAATTTCACAATTCAATTCCTGTCTTTTCAATTTCATGCACCAAGAGTTCCTACCATGCAATTCTACACAAATTCAAACGATTGTTCGACATTCACAACATGCAGTTTATCCACCAGATTTAAGAAAGAATTACTTACCTCAATCCCTGCATTATGTATTATTTGTAAAAAGACCAGGAACCCGCACCTGTATTCTCAGTGATTTCGTTGAAGCGTGTGTCGGAACCTCGAGTATGCTCAGCGTCTCCTAGAATCTCGCGATTTGCTCCTAAGTTTTTAACACATTTACTTCAATTTGTTGATCGTATAAACTTCTCTTTAAAATCAACTACAGTTTACACTATAACCAATGCTTGTACTTTTAACCCTAGATATCATTTAAAAGTATTCAATTCTATGCATTTAAAAGTTATAACTACACAAGAGGGTTAATTAAAATTTTGGGGTTTCTCAATTCGTTTCCTGAATAGCCCTATGAAATCAATTTAAATGATTTTAACCCTACAATTTGATTCTTAACTATTTCTAATATCCAATTAGACCATAATAAATCGATTAACTTACAATTATTGTATTCAAATTGATGAGATAATAGGGTTTTTATTTGGATTGTTGGAATTCGGTTTTCGATTTAACGAACTTCGGTTTTTGGGTTAATGGGTTTCGGGTTTTTGGGTGTGTTTTCGGCCATCAAGGGAAAGGAGAAAGAGAGGGTTGGGGTTTCGGCCAGCAGAGCAAGGGGTTTGGGGTTCGGCCAGTAGAGCAAGGGAGAGGGAGGGCTTTGGATGGTTCGGCCAAGGAAAGAAGAGAGGGGGGGAGAAGGGTGGCCGGCTAGGGGGTTTCGGCTAGGCCCTCTTGTGGCCGGCGGCTGCCAAGAGAGAGAGGGGAAGGGTTCGGCCAAGGTTCAGCAATAGGGTTTTCGGGTTTGGGGTTGTGGCCGGCCAAAGAAGAAGAGAGAGGGGAGAAATGGCGGACCAGAGAGGTGGCAGGGGAAGTTTCGGCCCAGGGGAAAGAGGAGAAAAAAAAAAAAAGAGAAAAAAGAGAAAAAGAAAAAGAGAGGAAGAGAGAAAGAGGGGACTTACAGTTTTTCGTTGAGAAGAGGAGATTTTGGCTGTGGGATGAGAGATGAGAGGGGTAGGTTAAATGGGGAGAATTGGGCTGAATTTAGAATTGGGCCCTGGCTAAATTGAGTTTGCTTTAAAGTTACGACATCTAATAATATAATTTGACTGAATTTAAGGTGTTATTTTTCCTAAATTTTTACCGTCTGATAATATTTATTCCTATTAATTGCTGACTTCTGATAATATATATTTTGTTATTTCTAAACTTAGGTCTGTAGAAATTTAATCATACCAGTATCTAGAGGCGTTACATCCTCCCCCCCTTGGAAATCCTGTTCAGTCCCCTGAACAGCCTCGGCGTCTATTTCTTCGAACAGTTCTGGGTATGTGGCACGCATTGTTTCTTCGATTTCCCAAGTAGCTTCTCGGTTGGCGTGATGTCCCCATTGTACTAAGACTTGTCTGATGGTCTTACGCCGGAGACTTATTTCCTTGGTGTCCAGTATCTTCATCGGTCGTTCTTCATACACTAAAGCTTCATCCAGTCTCAGATTTGAGAAGTCAAGTATGTGGGAGGGATCTCGGACATATTTCCGTAGTTGAGACACATGGAAGACTGGATGTACTTTATCTAAGGCCGGAGGTAGCGCCAGTTCGTAGGCAAGTGGTCCGATTCTTCTAAGAATTTCAAATGGCCCCACATATCTAGGACTCAGTTTTCCTTCTACACCAAATCGTCTCACTCCCCTCCTTGGAGAGACCTTCAACCAAACATGATCCCCGGTTTCAAACTCTAGTGGTCGTCTCCTCAAGTCTGCATACTTTTTCTGTCTGTCTCGAGCTGTGTCTAGTCGGTTTAAGATCAGTTGGGTTCTATCCGCGCAGTCTTTTACCATTTCTGGCCCTGTTGGCAGTTGTTCTCCGTTGTTTCCCCACCACAAGGGGGTCTTCCAGCGATGCCCACACCAAGCTTCAGATGGGGCCATGTCGATACTGGCATGGTAGCTATTGTTATATGCGAACTCGGCCATTGTCAAATGATCAGCCCATGACCCTTGAAAGTTGATGGCGCATGCCCTTAGCATGTCCTCTAAGGTTTGGATTGTTCGTTCCGACTGACCGTCCGTCTGGGGGTGATGAGCAGTACTGAAATTGAGCCGGGTTCCCATTGCCTCCTGGAAGCTCTTCCAGAAATGCGAGGTGAATCGCGTGTCCCGATCTGATATGATGGTTTCGGGAACTCCATGGTATTTGAACTGACATTGAAGAAAGAGCTCTGCTAGTTCCCCACCCGATGTAGGGGTTCGTAGGGGTATGAAGTGAGCTACCTTGGTCAGTGTGTCTACAATGACCCAGATTGAGTCATATCTCTTTTGGGTTCGCGGTAGCCCCGTGATGAAGTCCATGGTGATGATTTGGAACTTCATTTGTGCCCTGGAGTTTGGGTATAGCAACCCTGCCATCTTCCTCCGTTCTGCTTTCACTTGTTGGCAGGTGATGCATCTAGCAACAAATTCTGACACATCTTTCTTCATGTTGGGCCACCAAAACTGGGTACGGAGGTCCTTATACATCTTTACTTCTCCTGGGTGAATGGTATATCCCGATTCGTGGGCTTCTCGTAGAATTTCGTTTCTCAATCCCCCCTGTTCTGGGACACAAACCCGCTGGTTGAAATAGAGGAGCCCATCCTCGTTTTCCTTGAAGGTCGACATTGGATCGGTACGGGCCAATTCCCGGTACCTTTGATGTCGCTCGTCGCCTTGGTCTGCATCCCGGATTCGAGACTTCAGTTCTGGTTGTACCGATATAGCTGCTAGGGTGAGTACCGCATCCTTCGCGGTTCCCTTGATGTCAGTTTGTTCCTGAATCCAGCTGGTCGATACACACACTCTCAAATTCATATGTCGCATTTCTTTGATCAGTTCTGTCTCTTGGGTTATTGCATCTGCCAAATTTGTCGCCCCTTTCCTACTGAGCGCGTCTGCCACCACATTTGCCTTCCCAGCCAAGTACTGTATGTCTAAATCATAATCCTTCATTAGTTCCAGCCACCTTCTTTGTCTCATGTTCAATTCCTTCTGGGTAAATCTGACAGTCGGTTGATACGTAGAAATGAATACACACATGCATGTATATAAATATTGCAATGAATACACGCATCCAAGAAACTGAAGAGGACAATTCCTGACATAATTTATTACCTACGCAGCGTAATCAAGATGGCAAGAAAAACCCGGTCCAACGACGACTCGAACACCGCAGAAGGTGAAGATAGAGTTCCGCTCGAAAACCCCCAACTGACAGCCCTTCTGCAAGGACTGGAACGAGTGGCTAGGGTCGCCTTGGAGCATGAACAGAGACAACCCCGAGAGGCCGACGCATTCTTTGAGTGCTACCGCTCGTTCAACTCACTGCGCCCGCCCATTTTCGATGGGACCGGCAACTTCGCAACTGCTGAGAACTGGATAGCGAACATCAAGGATAAGTTCCAGATTTTACGAGCCCCAGAAGAACACAGGGTTGAACTAGCAACCCAGTGTCTAGAGGGTCATGCCCGTTTCTGGTGGCAGGAAGTGAAACGCGGGTTGGGTGAGACCGCGAGAGCAACAGAATGGGCCGAATTTGAAAGTCAGTTCGAAAGGCGATACATGGATGTAATGTCACGAGAGGCACTCCGCCAACAGTTTACGAGCTTAAAACAGGGAGGCAACTCGGTGGCGGAGTATAACTCCAAGTTTGAGAATCTGATGAGATATGCACCGGATATTGTGCGAGACGACTTCCGCCTCCGACAGCAATACCTCGGGGGACTGAACCCCCGTTTTGCTCAGATCATTGATATTCCGGGAATCAACCGACTGTCAGATTTGATGTTAAGGGCGACTACTGCGGAGTCTTATGACGGTCGCATCGGTCAAGCTGGGGGACCGAGAAATGTACGACCCAAGGTGGAGGAACCTGTGAGACCTGCCCCAAATAGAGGTACTTTCGGGAATGCCCGGCCTAACTACCAGGCTAATCCAGCACCTCTGTGCAATTATTGTGGCCGTAACCACACATCGGAGCAATGCAGTTTCCGCTTGGGAGTGTGTCATCGGTGCAACAAACCAGGACATTTCATCAAGGACTGCCCAGTTCCGCGAAATTATCCCGGACAACAGTTGGGAAATACAGGTCCGCCTACGCGAGCACCGCTGGGCAGAGGAACTGGCAACTACAATCCTCCCAGTGACAACCGTAGTGGGAACCAAAAGGTGGGAGTACATGCGCATGAGTGTTGCAATTGTGAGATGGGTGTGAACCCGACTAAGGAATATTACGAAGAAGAAGATGTGGCTACTGACCTTCTAACTGGTACGTTTAAACTTTCTGGAATTCCTGCTTTTGTACTCATAGACACTGGTTGTAGTCATTCAGTCATAGGAAGGGAGTGGGTAGACAAACACAGGGTACCAACCCGGGACTCGGGTAAACTATTGACTATAAGTACCCCCGCATTGCAATATACTACCCCGGAAATTCGAAGCGTAGGGTTAAAACTCCAATTAGCGGGGAGGGAATTCCCGATAAATCCCATAGTCTCTAAGACGGGTCTCTATGACCTAATGTTGGGTCTTGAGTGGCTCACTCGAAACGGCGTGACGATTGACTGCCTGAAAGGAAGGATGGTCATCAACAGGCCCGGTCTCCATGACCTCTCTATCCGGCTCAGGAAACGAGGAGGCGGAACCCCTACAATATCTGCCAACCAAGCAAGGAGACTCATCGACAGTGGCTGTCCCGCCTTCCTAGTCACCGTGATGCAACTCGAGACGGAAAAACCAGAGATAACGTCGGTACCTATCGTCTCAGAGTATACCGATGTATTCCCGGAGGAGCTGCCAGGAATACCCCCTGATCGGGAAATCGAATTCCACATAGACACACTACCTGGTACCCGTCCAATCTCTAAGGCCCCGTATCGAATGGCACCGGCGGAACTTAAGGAACTGAAGGTCCAGTTAGAGGAACTTCTAGAGCTGGGATTCGTAAGACCAAGCACATCGCCGTGGGGCGCACCAGTGCTGTTCGTCAGGAAGAAAGATGGTAGTATGAGGCTCTGCATCGACTACCGAGAGTTAAATAAAGTCACAATCAAAAACAAATATCCTCTTCCGCGAATTGAAGACCTATTCGACCAACTCCAAGGGGCGGCGGTCTATTCCAAGATTGACTTGAGATCAGGGTATCATCAGTTGAAGATCCAACCTCAAGATGTAGAAAAGTCAGCATTTCGTACCCGTTACGGGCACTATGAATTTACGGTCATGCCATTTGGGTTAACCAATGCTCCGGCAGCATTCATGGATTTGATGAACCGGGTATTCCATGACCTACTTGATTGCTGTGTCATCGTTTTTATTGATGACATATTGATTTATTCAAAGACGGAAGAGAAGCATGCCGAGGACCTGCGTACAGTATTGCAAAGATTACGTGAACACCAGTTGTACGCCAAATTCTCCAAGTGTGAATTTTGGATGAAAGAGGTTAAATTTCTGGGACATGTAGTGACGGGAGAAGGTATCCGGGTGGACCCAGATAAAATCAAAGCAGTGGTAGAATGGACTCAACCCAAGAACGTAGCGGATATACGCAGCTTCCTAGGGCTAGCGGGATACTATAGGCGCTTCGTTCCCGGATACTCAAAGACAGCCCGACCCATGACCCAACTCCTGCACAAGGGAACTACTTTTAAATGGACGGAAAGTCAAGAAGAGAGTTTCCAAACCCTGAAGAAACTGCTAACCAGTGCCCCAGTATTAACATTACCCAAACCGGACCAAGAGTTCACAGTGTATACTGACGCGTCAAGAAACGGCCTGGGATGTGTGCTCATGCAAGACGGACAAGTAATTGCCTACGGGTCACGGCAATTGAAGAACCATGAGCAAAACTACCCCACACATGACCTAGAATTAGCAGCAGTAATTTTCGCGCTCAAGGCATGGAGACACTACCTCTATGGGGCGAAATGCCGAGTATTCACGGATCACCAAAGTCTAAAATATGTGTTTACCCAGAAGGAATTGAACATGAGACAAAGAAGGTGGCTGGAACTAATGAAGGATTATGATTTAGACATACAGTACTTGGCTGGGAAGGCAAATGTGGTGGCAGACGCGCTCAGTAGGAAAGGGGCGACAAATTTGGCAGAGGCAATAACCCAAGAGACAGAACTGATCAAAGAAATGCGACATATGAATTTGAGAGTGTGTGTATCGACCAGCTGGATTCAGGAACAAACTGACATCAAGGGAACCGCGAAGGATGCGGTACTCACCCTAGCAGCTATATCGGTACAACCAGAACTGAAGTCTCGAATCCGGGACGCAGACCAAGGCGACGAGCGACATCAAAGGTACCGGGAATTGGCCCGTACCGATCCAATGTCGACCTTCAAGGAAAACGAGGATGGGCTCCTCTATTTCGACCAGCGGGTTTGTGTCCCAGAACAGGGGGGATTGAGAAACGAAATTCTACGAGAAGCCCACGAATCGGGATATACCATTCACCCAGGAGAAGTAAAGATGTATAAGGACCTCCGTACCCAGTTTTGGTGGCCCAACATGAAGAAAGATGTGTCAGAATTTGTTGCTAGATGCATCACCTGCCAACAAGTGAAAGCAGAACGGAGGAAGATGGCAGGGTTGCTATACCCAAACTCCAGGGCACAAATGAAGTTCCAAATCATCACCATGGACTTCATCACGGGGCTACCGCGAACCCAAAAGAGATATGACTCAATCTGGGTCATTGTAGACACACTGACCAAGGTAGCTCACTTCATACCCCTACGAACCCCTACATCGGGTGGGGAACTAGCAGAGCTCTTTCTTCAATGTCAGTTCAAATACCATGGAGTTCCCGAAACCATCATATCAGATCGGGACACGCGATTCACCTCGCATTTCTGGAAGAGCTTCCAGGAGGCAATGGGAACCCGGCTCAATTTCAGTACTGCTCATCACCCCCAGACGGACGGTCAGTCGGAACGAACAATCCAAACCTTAGAGGACATGCTAAGGGCATGCGCCATCAACTTTCAAGGGTCATGGGCTGATCATTTGACAATGGCCGAGTTCGCATATAACAATAGCTACCATGCCAGTATCGACATGGCCCCATCTGAAGCTTGGTGTGGGCATCGCTGGAAGACCCCCTTGTGGTGGGGAAACAACGGAGAACAACTGCCAACAGGGCCAGAAATGGTAAAAGACTGCGCGGATAGAACCCAACTGATCTTAAACCGACTAGACACAGCTCGAGACAGACAGAAAAAGTATGCAGACTTGAGGAGACGACCACTAGAGTTTGAAACCGGGGATCATGTTTGGTTGAAGGTCTCTCCAAGGAGGGGAGTGAGACGATTTGGTGTAGCAGGAAAACTGAGTCCTAGATATGTGGGGCCATTTGAAATTCTTAGAAGAATCGGACCACTTGCCTACGAACTGGCGCTACCTCCGGCCTTAGATAAAGTACATCCAGTCTTCCATGTGTCTCAACTACGGAAATATGTCCGAGATCCCTCCCACATACTTGACTTCTCAAATCTGAGACTGGATGAAGCTTTAGTGTATGAAGAACGACCGATGAAGATACTGGACACCAAGGAAATAAGTCTCCGGCGTAAGACCATCAGACAAGTCTTAGTACAATGGGGACATCACGCCAACCGAGAAGCTACTTGGGAAATCGAAGAAACAATGCGTGCCACATACCCAGAACTGTTCGAAGAAATAGACGCCGAGGCTGTTCAGGGGACTGAACAGGATTTCCAAGGGGGGGAGGATGTAACGCCTCTAGATACTGGTATGATTAAATTTCTACAGACCTAAGTTTAGAAATAACAAAATATATATTATCAGAAGTCAGCAATTAATAGGAATAAATATTATCAGACGGTAAAAATTTAGGAAAAATAACACCTTAAATTCAGTCAAATTATATTATTAGATGTCGTAACTTTAAAGCAAACTCAATTTAGCCAGGGCCCAATTCTAAATTCAGCCCAATTCTCCCCATTTAACCTACCCCTCTCATCTCTCATCCCACAGCCAAAATCTCCTCTTCTCAACGAAAAACTGTAAGTCCCCTCTTTCTCTCTTCCTCTCTTTTTCTTTTTCTCTTTTTTCTCTTTTTTTTTTTTTCTCCTCTTTCCCCTGGGCCGAAACTTCCCCTGCCACCTCTCTGGTCCGCCATTTCTCCCCTCTCTCTTCTTCTTTGGCCGGCCACAACCCCAAACCCGAAAACCCTATTGCTGAACCTTGGCCGAACCCTTCCCCTCTCTCTCTTGGCAGCCGCCGGCCACAAGAGGGCCTAGCCGAAACCCCCTAGCCGGCCACCCTTCTCCCCCCCTCTCTTCTTTCCTTGGCCGAACCATCCAAAGCCCTCCCTCTCCCTTGCTCTACTGGCCGAACCCCAAACCCCTTGCTCTGCTGGCCGAAACCCCAACCCTCTCTTTCTCCTTTCCCTTGATGGCCGAAAACACACCCAAAAACCCGAAACCCATTAACCCAAAAACCGAAGTTCGTTAAATCGAAAACCGAATTCCAACAATCCAAATAAAAACCCTATTATCTCATCAATTTGAATACAATAATTGTAAGTTAATCGATTTATTATGGTCTAATTGGATATTAGAAATAGTTAAGAATCAAATTGTAGGGTTAAAATCATTTAAATTGATTTCATAGGGCTATTCAGGAAACGAATTGAGAAACCCCAAAATTTTAATTAACCCTCTTGTGTAGTTATAACTTTTAAATGCATAGAATTGAATACTTTTAAATGATATCTAGGGTTAAAAGTACAAGCATTGGTTATAGTGTAAACTGTAGTCGATTTTAAAGAGAAGTTTATACGATCAACAAATTGAAGTAAATGTGTTAAAAACTTAGGAGCAAATCGCGAGATTCTAGGAGACGCTGAGCATACTCGAGGTTCCGACACACGCTTCAACGAAATCACTGAGAATACAGGTGCGGGTTCCTGGTCTTTTTACAAATAATACATAATGCAGGGATTGAGGTAAGTAATTCTTTCTTAAATCTGGTGGATAAACTGCATGTTGTGAATGTCGAACAATCGTTTGAATTTGTGTAGAATTGCATGGTAGGAACTCTTGGTGCATGAAATTGAAAAGACAGGAATTGAATTGTGAAATTGGGAATGGGGAATTTGAATGAATTGTTTTTAAATTGGGGCCGTCCGTGTGAGGCGGCTCTGCATGTGTTTTTGAAAAGCGGGTTGTCCATGTGTGGCAGCCCGGTGTTTTGAACAGAACAGAACAGAACAGAACGGGCCGCCAAATTCGCGGCGGTTCGCCGGATGGGTCCCCGAAATGGCCCATCTAGAGTGTGATAATCGGGTCGTCCTTGCGTGGCGATTCGCCGGGTTTCATGTACGGGCATGATTCCCAGAGTGTGGAATTTCAAAATTTTAAAAGTGAACAGAACAGAAAGGGGCCGGATCGTCCGTGTGTGGCGATCTAGGTTACGAAAAGTTTGTTTAAAGAAAAGAAAAACAGGAATTGCGTTTTTAAATTGATTTACAAGTTGCATATCTGAATTTATGGGAAATTGGGGTTTATCTTTAATTAACTGCTGTTTGGGTATTAATTGAATTCATTTGTAAAAACACCGGGCTGGAACTAAATCCCGCACTGAGAGATAGTTCGATCTCTCACCCGTTTTGTTTCCACTTTTATGTGGGTTCCAGGAAATGAAGAAGGAGACATGGAGGAAGGCCGTGAGTGAGAAAATTTAGCGGAAACTATTAAGAGTAGCCACTATTTGTTTTTATTTTATATTTGTATGAATCATATATGATGCAGACATGGCGGTATCTGTTGACTAGCCATGTCTGACATATTTTCCCCTTTGTTTGTTTATGAACCTTGTTTATTTTAATATAGTGGCTTATTTGGTTGTGTTATTGATAATGTATGTGATGTGCTTAACGCCTGGCGCATAAATGCGCGGCGGGTTGTCCTGGGGTGTGACAACTAAGTTGGTATCAGAGCCAGAAAAACCCACATAATTTATTACCTAAGTTGTCCTGGTTGTGTTATTTGGATTCGAATTCACCTCCTTCATTCCCCGCTGCAGGATGATCGGTGTCTCCCTAGGGTTGTGCCATTGGCTTTGGTTGAGAGCCATGTCATCAACCAACTTGTATCCATCAATAGCTCCTTTATTCATGAGACTACCTCCAGCAGCTGCGTCTAACATACCCTTGTCCTGTGGCAGAAGGTTGTTGTAGAAGATTTGCAATAAATTCCACCCTTCGATACCATGGTGGGGACAACACATTTGCAGTTCTTGAAACCTCTCCCACGCCTCGCTCATGGTTTCCTCTCCTTTCTGTCGGAAATTGTGAATTTGATGGCGCAAGGAGTTTGTTTTGGATGGCGGGAAAAATTTGTTGAGAAAAGCATTTGCCACCTTAGGCCAAGTATTTATGTTCTCGGGTCGTTGGCCTCTTATCCAACTTTTAGCCTTATCTGCAAGAGAAAAAGTGAATGCCATAACTTTAAGATTTTCTGGAGAAACAGTTTGTACCTTAATTGTGCTGCAGATTTCTTCAAAATTGGCTAAATGCTGTGTTGCGTCTTCGTGAGGAAGACCATGGAACAGATTACGCTGCACCATGCTAACCCATGCTGGCGGAATTTGGTATTCTTCAGCATTGATAGTAGGTGCCGTATAACCAAGGTGGATTTCCTCAGCCCTAGGTGCTGTAAAGTCTCTCAGGGGACGATTGGCATCAGCTGCTTCAATGTTCTGTCTATCAAGGGCGGCTGCTCGCAAGAGTTGAAGTTCATTGGCCATCTGATCCCGTTCTCTTTGAAGGTTTTCCAAGCGAACATTTTCATTTCCTGCCGACATGTCTAACCGGCGAGGATTAACACTCAAGAAAGGTCCCCTTGTTGGGTGTTTGTTCCGTCTCTCGTAGAAAAGATGAGTTGATCCTTTCCTAGAGAACCACTCAACCAAATCTGTGGCTTCCGGGGTTGGAGGTTCTTCGGCCAGATTTCAACCTAAAAAATGAGAGAGAAAGAAAGCAAAAGAAAATTAAAAACAATTACTAACTAAATTACTTAGGTCTGAAATAATATTCACCGTTGTCCCCGGCAACGGCGCCAAAAACTTGATGTGGATTTTGCAATAAAAGTAATAAATCCTAATTTATACTCAATTGGTTGCAAGTGTACAACCTTGTCAAGTAGTACTTAGGGATCGTCTCCACAGGGACAAGTTGGAATATCTTTTCTAACCTAACAATTTAATTTAGTAAAAGAGAATAAAAAGGTTTTTGTTTGTTCAAAAGGTTGGTTTGGTTTTGATTAAACTAAATTTTAAAGCAAAATCTGATTTTTAACAAATATGAGAAATTAGGGTTTCTTAGGGTTCCTATCCACTAGTGTTATGGCTAATTGGTTCATTAAATTTGTTCTTTTAATTATGAAGGCACAGTTGGAGATTGTAGGTACAAAGTGATATTTCTATATTAATACCATCTTCAAATTAGAATAAACGTCACCTCTCGGTACTTGGCTATGCTAATCTAAAGTCATTAAGTTCTTACTGTCCCAATTAATCTAGAAAACCGTCTTTCACCTCTCGGTACTTGACACAATTTGTCTAAACTATTAGGCAAAGCCCGTATAAGACAAGCGTCACCTCTCGGTACTTAGCCTATCAAATACCCTATTCTTTATGGTCAGGACTTAATATTCAATTTCTCAATTGCAAATACCAAATCCTAAGATTTCATACGATTTCGATTAAGTCTTCACAATCAATTAAAATAAAGAGTAGATCATAACAAAGAACAAGAACATATAGAATAAACCAACTAAATCATAACAAAAGTTTCAAGTACAGCCCTAATTAACCCTAGAAAAGCCTTTAGCCAGTCATGGCTAAAGCACAAATGAAATTAAAAGAGTTAAAAGAGTTCCAAAGGAAAGAAAATAATAAAACCGGTTGATCGATGATGTTCTTCTTCTCCCTTCTTCTCTCTTCCTTCTTCTCCTTGTTAAAACCAGAAATTCTCTCTCTAAAAAACGTTCATTGCCTGTTTTACAAGTTTCCTATTTATACCCCTCACAAAATCTCAAAATAAAACACTAAAAATAGCAAATTCGGGCGCTGAACCGACATATTGCGGGCCGCAATAAGTCTCTTGCGGGCCGCAATGAGTGGAGGCAGTTATCATTTGGCGTGTAGAAAACTGTAGAAGTCATTGCGGACCGCAATGAGTTCATTGCGGGCCGCAATGGATGTGCAAGAATGATGAGGCTCTGACTTGTTTCGTTTCGGGCCGCAATGAACTTCACTTCGGGCCGCAACAACATTGACAGATTCTCCAATCTTCGTGCTGACTTGCTACAAATCACCTGTTTTGCTCTGTTAAGCTCCAAACACTTGATTACCTGTAAAACAAACATAACTAGGGCAGTAACTTGAACTTTCGGACATTTCTAACCTAATCAAACCTAATCTAACCAAAACTTGGCTTAATTCACATAACAAACCCTAGGTTTCAATAGATATAATTTTGGCTTATCAATTCCTTTTCGTATTTCTTCGTAACTCTTTTTTTTTAAACAATAAAAATAAAATTTGAGAATAATAAAAATATTGAGAGTATGAGAATATGAGATTTAGAGATTGAGAATAATGGGTATGAGATGTGAAAATTTATGAAGAATGGGGGTATATTTAAGGGTGTTTTGGGGGGGGGGGGAATTGTACCGTTGAAATTGAAAAAAAATTTGAATTTTCAGTGGGGGGTCGGGTTGGCTCGGGTTGGGTCGGGTCCCGCCGGGTTTGACCCGGGTTAGGTCGGGTTTGACCCGGGTTAGGTCGGGTTTGATCCGGGTTAGGTCGGGTCGGTTCACCCGGGTTCGGCCGGGTTTGGGGGGTTCAGTCGGGTTAGGTCGGTTCGAGTCGGGTTTAGGCCGGTCCGGGTCGGGTTCGGGTAGACGGGTTGAAACGGTGGGGGGGAGGTCGGGTTTCGCCCAGAAAACGGCATCCGACCCGTTTTAAACCCGACCCAACCCTTTAGGACGGTTCGGGTCGGGTCCATGGTCGGATCCGGGTCGGGTCCATGGTCGGATCCGGGTCGGTCCGGGTCCCGGGTTTGCGCGGGTCGGGTTGGACCGGGCAGGTATAATCAATACACTACCCACATCATATAACAGTACCCAGTACAACCAACCATAAAAAAAAAATTTAAACATATTCATGGCCCAGTTTACTGTTTTACAGGGTCCAAAGTGATATTAATAACAACATAAGCTACAATTAAACTCAGGACAAAATAAACATTCTAGTGTGAAAAAATGATTGAAAGAAACTGAAGCACTTACAGACTAAATGGTGACCACATTTGTTGAACAAAATTTCAACTCGGCCATCCTTCACCAGAAAAGACAAGGCGAAAATATTCTCTACTGTTTGAGCGAACGAGTTTCTGTTCAGCACCAAATTCTCTAATCTCGCACTCTTTTTCCGTCTCAATATTTCAAAATAGCGAGCATGTTTTATATGTGTCAGTTTTAGCCTCTTCTTCTTGATCACCAAGCTATAAGAGAACAAAACGAACAAAAACTGTAACAGTTTAGCAAACTAGCAATTACTTTCAAGGGGAAATTTCATGTATATCCCTCAAAAACCTTGAAATTTAAAACTCATTTAAAATTTAGCAAAGTGGCAATTACGTTTTATTATCTTTTCTTTTAAAACTCATTTAAAATTTATAAAGTACCCATTTTACCCTTTATTAAGAAAAATAAAAAATATGTAGAATGTTTCAGAAAAAATTTCAGAATGTTTCATCATTGGTCATTTCAGCATTAATTTTGTGGTTTTCATTTATTATTATATCTAATTACATTACCAATATTACCCAGAGATGTACAGAAGCAACTGTCTGGTACAGCAATCCTTTTACCATTGGATGAAACTACAAAAATTTATCTAATTTAAAAGAAAGGAGAAGTTTTTCAGGGATGAAACAGCAAAATTTATTAGTACCTCCTCAGGGCGAGTTCTTTCATTTGGTCTACTAGCTCTTCGCCTTTGATTCGCAACCTTTCTTTGTTTCACTTCAGTGTTCATTGGCCCATTCCTTTAGGGAAGTAAAAAGTTCATCAGAAAGAAATTAAAAAAATATATTGTCTCAGATTTAGTTAATTAAAAACTTCATATACAGTTTTTCACACAGAAACACTGCACATAAACATGCAATGGTATCTAGAGGACAACTTCAATAGCACGTCTTGTTTACTGCTGTTTATAACTAGAATTCCAATAAATTGCTTCACAGTATACATAAAGGTTTGGAACAAGTAATATTTACAGTACTTTCAGTAAAAAAATATTCTGAAATTATGCAATATTTTGCATAGTTTCAGAATATACCTGCCACTGTACACATACCGGGGCCTGCGGATTTGTTAGAGATTGTACCAGTACCTCTGAATCGGAGTAAAACGAGCACTGCTCAATGCCTCTGGATTGAACTGCACGCATTCCTTGCAGTAAACTCAGTCCCTCCGTGTGATATGATGAATGCAGCTGAGAACATCCTTCCCCACAATACTGTACCAGCATACCGTTATCAAACAGAATATAACCGGTACCACCTGATAAAGGGTCTTTAAATGAACCATCAAGTTGAGGTTGTGAAACAGGCCTGGACAGGGCAGAGGATATGTTGAGCTTTTGCGCATAGCTAGAACACTGAATAATGTCAGATAGCACAGAAACCTCATGTAAAGTGTGACTCAGGGATAAAGTTGTACCTGAGAATAGTTTAGAACATCTCAATTTCCAAATCTGCCATGATATAATCATTGTGAATGCTATTTGAGGCTTGTCAAGCTTCCGCCAACAGGATTGAAGTATCTGGCACAACTCTGAACCCGGTAACGAATCAGTTCTGATAGCGAGAGGTGACTGAAACTACGTAGCACAAGCACGGGGGCAATGGAACAAAAGATGTGAAACAGTTTCATCTGTCAGATATATTCGTATCCAGAGGAGCAAGCAAAAACTCTTGAATGATAGTCTGGGCATGTTTGGTACCAAGCATTGTCTCAAGTTTGTTATGGTCAAAACCTAAGTGGGACGAGTTTAGGAGGGTATTAACGGTCATTTGCCTTTGTTGATGAGTATGTGGCCGGAGAGCTTGCCAACCAGAGAACCATGGACAATCAAAGATCGGGCATGCCTGCCCGTTTCCAATTAACCATTTTAGATGCGGTTGTAAATGAGAACGTTGATTCAGTATACCCCTTCACAGTTTTGTCAGGTGTTTTGTGCTCTGACCGTAATAAAAATGTTGGTACCTGGGATTTCTGCTTGCTCTCCTCTCCATCTTTAGACTGATCCTCTTTCCAAGGTGTACAAGTTTGGAGACTAAGTGTTGGATTTATGAGATTGAGAAAGTTGCGGAAAGGAACAGTGATGAATTGAAAATATATGATTCTAAAAACTCTCTTTTGTAGAGTGGGAGCTTTTATAGCTATCAATAGTAACGGTAGAAAAAAGTTACCGTTACCTAACACCTATTCTAACAGTTGCCTATATTTTCTAAAATAGAAAAAAGGATTGAGTGACTTTATTTACACAATATAGTTACTCTCTAATTTTCTAAATATAGCCTATGATGATTAACAATTCTGAGGCTCGATTAATTCTTAATTTTTCCTTTAATTCTCAATACTCCCCCTCAAGTTAGGCGTGTAGATATCGATCAACCCTAACTTGCGCACATTTTCTTCAAACGGTTTTGGATCCAACCCTTTCGTGAGAATGTCGGCTAATTGGTCTTCACTTTTCACGAATGGAGTTTCAATTTCTTTTCTTTGAACTTTCTCTCTAATGAAATGACAATCCACTTCAATGTGTTTCGTTCTTTCGTGAAACACCGGGTTGGATGCTATATGTCGTGCCGCTTGATTATCACAAAACATTTGCATTGGCGCATGAATTTCAATTCCTAGATCCGAAAGAAGTTGCTTGATCCATGTCAACTCACTTGCGGTGGAAGCCATGGCACGATATTCCGCTTCGGCGCTTGATCGTGCCACGACGTTTTGTTTCTTGCTTTTCCATGTGACTAGGTTTTCGCCTACAAATGTGCAAAAACCGGTTGTCGACTTTCTATCGAAACTCCCGGCCCAATCTGCATCGGAATAGCCACACACATGGTTAGAATTGTTATTTTTCATGCAAATTCCCTTCCCGGGTGTTCCTTTTAAATATCTTAGAATTTTATTTATTGCCTCTAAGTGTGGAGTTTTCGGGGCATGCATAAATTTACTAATTTGACTTACCGAAAAAGAAATATCCGGACGCGTTACCGTAAGATATATTAATTTTCCTACAAGTCTTTGAAATTGGTTTATATTTTCTAAAGGTTCACCATCTTCGGTATTTAATTTATTTTTACCATCTATTGGTGTTGAGGCCGGTTTACAACCTAGTTTACCGGTTTCTTTTAATAAATCTAACGTATATTTTCTTTGAGAAATAAATAAACCTTTCTTGGAATTTGCTATCTCTATTCCTAGAAAATATTTTAAATAACCAAGATCCTTGATATCGAATTTTTCCTTTAGTTGAAGTTTTATTCTTTTAATTTCTTCTTGATTATTTCCGGTGATTATAATGTCATCCACATATACTAATATAATAGTAGTGTTTTTTCCTTCAATTTTAATAAATAATGAGTGATCCGCACTACTAACTTTAAAATTGCAAGAAATTAAATGAGTGCTTAATTTGCCATACCATGTCCTTGGAGATTGCTTCAATCCATAAATTGATTTCTTCAATTTGCAAACCAATTCTTGATTTTCTCCATTTTCATAACCGGGAGGTAGAGTCATATATACCTCTTCTTCAAGTGTTCCTTGAAGAAAGGCATTTTTGACGTCCATTTGGTATAATTTCCAATCGTGATTTACCGCAATAGAAAATAATATCCTTACGGTATTCATTTTGGCTACCGGTGCAAAAGTTTCATAATAATCTATGCCATGTGTTTGGGTATAACCTTTGGCAACTAACCTTGCCTTGTACCGTTCTATGGTACCATTGCTATTGTATTTTATTTTATATACCCATTTGCATCCAACCGGTTTTTTATTTTTTGGTAATTGTACGATTACCCAAGTGTTATTTTTCTCTAAGGCCTTTAATTCTTCTTTCATGGCTTTGCACCAAATTGGATTATTCATGGCTTCATGATAATTATTTGGTTCTTGCTCTTTTGAAATAGAAGTTAAGAACAATTTATGTGGGGTTGAAATATTTTTGTATGAAATGTAATTTTGAATAGGATATTGTACCTCATATGTGACAAAATCTCTCAATCTAGTTGATTGTTGAGTTGGCCTTGATGACCTTCTTACCGGTGCTTCGTCCGTAGGGGTTTCTTCTTCTTCCTCTTCTTCTTCATTTTGTGGGATACCTTCTATCTCAATTTCATTTTCTATTGAATTTCTATTTCTTTCCGGGACATTGATTAGTGGTAATGTTATATCATTTTGTAATTCTTCTATGTTGAATTTGTTTTCAACATTTTTGTAATATGGCTCATTTTCTAGAAATGTTACATCTCTAGAAATGTAAAATTTGTGATTGTTTGGGTCATAACATTTGTAACCCTTTTTTTGTGTGGAGTATCCTAAGAAAATGGTTTTAATTGAGGTATAATCCAATTTGTCTAATTTGTTTTTGTGTACAAAACATATGCACTCAAAAACTCTCAAATGATCCATTTTAATTTTTCTTTGGTAAAGGATTTCCAATGGACTCTTATAATCTAATTGAGCACTAGGCAATCTATTTATCAAATATGTTGAAGTAAGAACGGCATCCGACCAAAATATTTTAGGAACGTTATTTTGGAATAAAAGTACTCGTGTCATTTCAAGGAGATGTCGATTTTTTCTTTCCGACACTCCATTTTGTTCGGGTGTGTAGACACAAGTAGTTTGGTGTAAAATACCCTTTTGTTTAAAAAAATTTGAGAAATTTTGATTCACAAATTCCGTTCCATTATCGGTTCTAAAGATTTTAATTTTTGAATCAAATTGATTTTCTATAAAATTATAAAATTCTTGAAATTTTGAGAACACTTCACTTTTATTTTTTAATAAATATAACCAAGTTGTTCGTGAAAAATCATCAATAAAAGTAACATAATATTTGTATCCATTAAAAGAATCAATAGGGGCGGGTCCCCATACATCTGAATGGATTAATTCAAAAGATTTTTCACTTCTACTACTTGACAAATAAAATGGCAATCTAGTGTGCTTTCCTAATTTGCACACTTCACAATTACTACAATCTAATTTTGGAAAATTAAAAATACATTTTAAAATTTTATCGGAAGGATGCCCAATTCTTCGATGCCAAAGAGTGCCTAAATCATCTTGTCTTTTAATACTAAGATTGATCCTTTCGTTGCTTAAGATATAGAGTCCATTTTCCAAAATATATACCTTCACCAATCATCTTCTTTGTTATCCATTCCTGAAAAATCACATTTTTTGATGAAAAATTGACTTCACAATTTAATTCTTTTGTGATTTTACTAATGGATAACAAGTTCGATGAACAATTTTTCACATATAAAACATTTGGTAGTTCTTGGGAGAAAATGTTAATTGTACCTACTCCTATGATTTTCATTTTTTCTCCATTGGCTACGGTTACAAATTGATTGGTTTCATATTCCTTAAAATTATTTAACAATTTTTTGTTTCCCGTCATATGATCTGTTGCTCCCGAGTCTAAAATCCATTTATGAGTTTTAGAATTAGAAATTAAATTAGATGCAATACCAGTGTTCTTTTTGTCATTTTTCTGAAGCAACATGGATAGCTGTTCCAGAAGATGTCTCATCTGATCCGGATCCGAACTGAGTTTAGAATCTGTTGAGTTGCTGGAGCCCGCTATGTGATCCGATTGAGCCCCAAACCCTCTTCTTTCTTTTTCTCGGTCCGATTGAGCCCCAGCCCCAATCTCTTTTCTTTCTCTTTCTCCCGTCTCTTCCCGATTATCGCCTTTTCTCGCGCCGCCACCAAAAGGCCCTTTCTCTCGCACGGGGCGGAGGTGTGGATGGAGGATCCAGCACCCGTCCTTGGTGTGTCCTGCGCGGTGGCAGTAACTGCACCGGTCGGTGTTGAGAGCCCCCTTTCCTCTTCCGCCCAAGTTAGGGTTCGGCTTGTATTGAGCTTTGAATGATTTGTTCTCTGTTGTTTCGGATGGCTGCGGGTTCATAAGAACTCTCCTCGATTCTTCTCGATCAATGATTGATACTACCTCATCAAAAGTTGGCATTTCGGTTGAGAGGAGGATTTGAGACCGTACGGCCTCATAGCTTGAATCGAGAGCTCCCAGATAAGTAAAGATTAAATCTTGTTCGGCTCTTTTTTGTATTTGGTCTGGATCGGTTATAGGTGGGAGATAGGTTCGGAGTTCTTCCCATTTGGTGGTGATTTCGGTTACAAGTTGTGAGTTGCTTTGATTGCTTTGTCTGATTTGTGCTAATTCTTGTTTGAGGCTGAAAATGTGAGCGAAGTTGTTTTGTTGCCCGTACCTTTTCTTGGTTGTTTCCCATACTTCTTTGGAAGAGTCAAGGTACATGAAAACATGCCCTATTTGAGGTTCCATGGTGTTTATGATCCAAGACATGATCATATGGTCAGTTGACTGCCATTCTTCCATTTTCGCATTTTCTGCCTCAGTCGGCTCTTCTTTCTTTGCTGGTTCTGGCTTTTTTGTTTTGCCAGTGATAAAACCTATTTTTCCTCTGCCACTAATGCCCAGCATGACAGATCTTGACCACGGTATATAGTTTCGGTTGCCGTTAAGCACTATTGTTGTGAGCTTTTCAGTATTTTGAGCCATTCTGGCTTGTTTTTACTGATAAGAAGGATAAGAAAGATGTTAGATTTTTCTGGTATTTTTCAGAGTGGGGATCTTTTTTTGGCTCTGTGGCTCTTGTCCCTCTGTGGCTCTGATCTTGATTCTTTGAAATTGTTTACTGGTACAGAATCGGTACCAGCTCTGATACCATGTTGGATTTATGAGATTGAGAAAGTTGCGGAAAGGAACAGTGATGAATTGAAAATATATGATTCTAAAAACTTTCTCTTTTGTAGAGTGGGAGCTTTTATAGCTATCAATAGTAACGGTAGAAAAAAGTTACCGTTACCTAACACCTATTCTAACAGTTGCCTATATTTTCTAAAATAGAAAAAAGGATTGAGTGACTTTATTTACACAATATAGTTACTCTCTAATTTTCTAAATATAGCCTATGATGATTAACAATTCTGAGGCTCGATTAATTCTTAATTTTTCCTTTAATTCTCAATACTAAGCTAAAATTTAGCAAACAGGAATTAATAACATGAAAATGAGAACTTAACCAATCTAATTAATTAATGCCTCTCATAATTTAGAAATAAGGATTGTAGTACCAGTTGGATATTTGTTAACCGACAACCGAGTCCAATCAGTTATTAGCCTGTTCAGGAAAACTCAATATATAAATAACCTCATCTATTTATGCCCCCAAAAAGGCTATAATTCCAAAGAAAGAGAAACTAACCATTGCATTTGGAAAGTGGCCTTATAAATTGAAATCGGTACAGTATGAGAAATTACCAATTGACAATTGCATTGCCCACCTCCAGTGTATCTCATCTCTGCAACATCAGCGTTCCGCATAGGAAGACTCCATCTGTTGTACTGAATTATATATATATATATATATATATATTATAATTTCCAGAATTGTTAAATTTTCTAAAGTTATAACGGACTCATTTTTAATAATGAAAAAATATCAAAAAAGAATTAACCATGCTATTTAAAAAGATGAATGATTTTGTTTGTCTATAAATCATTCAGTCTGGTCCGGATAAATATGTTTTTTTTTATTACATAAACATACAGAAAGAAAAAGAAGTAATGAGAAAATACAACCCAAAAAAATGATCACAAAACAACAGGCAAACCAAAGTAGATAAAAATTAAATCAAATAAAAAACATCCTCTTGCAGAAATCTCCTTGCAATAGTTTATTTTACCCTAACAATGCTCTTTTTGCAGATCTCAACAATGACTCCATTAGATGCTAAATCTACAAAGCACAAACAGAAAATATAAATCAGTTTTTTAATATATTGTGCATCAAATCCACAAACTAATTAAGGATTGTTGGCATGCTTCCAAAATTAATCTTTTATGTGTTTTCTTCGTCCTATATATCTATTTGTTTGATGAAACTTGTACATGCATTAAATAATTGAAGACATTCCCAATTTAAATGACATATATACCCCATTAATTCAAAACATGAAAATTATAAATAAATTGTGGTAATAACATTGTTACATCTTGAGTACCACTCAATGCCTTACTAGTTACATATATGTTGAATTCTAAACAAAAATTCTGTAAAATTCAAAGATGCGAAGAACATAAAATATGTAAAATTCAAGCCCTATCTCTACACCCGCATCAATGTAATACAAAACAATCCGTGTTATGTTTGTTTTGCATGGATATAATTTGAAAAAAAATAATTATCAATTAAAGTGCTAGAAAAACCTATCTCTCAGTTTTTTATTGAACATTCATTGGTTGGTTAACTATAAAACCTATCAACTAAAGTACAAAATTGTATGAATGTTATGAACTAGATCATTGAGATATATATGGTGCTATTTGAGATGGCCAGTCCAAAATAGTTCTTGCTCTTTTTATAGTAAATTAAACCCCCAGTTAAAATCAGGAAGCATGAGAAAGAAAACAAGGGAGTCAAAAACTAGAGAAGAACAAGCTATTCAAAAACAAAGTTCACTTCAGGACTGTGTTGGTATTGTACTAATTCATTTGCATAGGTGCTTTTTGTGCTTGGAACATAATTATATAGGTATTGAAATTTGAATTTGTACCCACTACACTAGTCTCTCCCCTTTAAATTTTTTCTATAATTTAGAAAATGGGCTCAAAAGAATCATGAATTAGACTTTTTGAGAAAATCCCTTCAATGACGGATGAATTAATGGCTCATCGAAATGCAAAAATTCAGAGATAAAGGGCCAATTGGTGCTACCAAATTAAATTGTATGGAAATTATGGACATATAGTACAATTGCCACATTGTACTGGTACAACTGATATAGCGGACCAATCCAAATTGTAAATTCTATACTTTATGTGATAGCTAGTAAAAGACTACTGTAAATTGATAAAGCAAAAAATAAATTGAATATCATTTTTGAAAAAATTATATGATAATTAATATAAAGCTAGTTAGACTACCTGAACAAAATGAGTAATGGCAAGAGAAAGCTTCTACTCTTGCTGTGGCATCATCTCTGATCTCTGAACTGAGTCAACTGACCTTGTGCTTACATTGGTGGTGAAACTGAATGGTGTCTTCTGGTAAGTACCATAGAAAGATTCTCCAGATGAGTAGATAGTCACCTTAGGAATGTGCTTGAATTTGTTCCACTCAGAACCACTTTCTCCTTGACTTACAATCTTCACCAACAACTCCTCACTACACCTGATTCTTAGCTTCTGTGGAATTGTCATCCTCAAGTAATCTGGTAGGATTTTCATTTTAGAATCAGTTAATCTCATCGTCTGCAAAGCTTTAAGGTTCTTCACAGCTTTTAGATTTGGGCATTTCACAATTAGAGTATGTGAGATGCTGGGCAAATTTGAAATCCTCTCCAAGTTTGGGCATCTAAAAACACAAATTTCTTTGATTGATGGGAGGTTCTCTATGGTAATCAGCTTATTAGCACCGTCAATCTCTAGATACTCCAAGGAAGTAGCATGATGCAAAAGACCCTTCGGAAGAGATCTCAACTGGGGACAATCTTTAATAAATAATTCTACTAGCTTGGGCATGGCTACCTGTCCCTTATTCCACTGCCACTCTTTCCAATTGGGCATCCCTTCAAAGATTAGTTTAGTCAATTTGGGAAACGCAGACTTGGCAGGATAACTCATTGTTGTTGTATCTCTGTTTTGGATACCTCCCCACAAGAACTCTTCTCCCACACTCATGACTGAATATGCACCTTTTATTTTAAGAAAATCCAAATTGGGAAGTTGGCCTAGTAACGCAATCTCCTCAAAGCAGGCACAATTTTTGATATTAATATATCTCAAATTTGGAAGGTCTGAACTCAAATTTAACCAATTAGGAAGGTCCCTTCCAAAGTATCCTTCAATTTCAACATATTCTAGAGAACGTGGAGGACAAAGCTCATTTAAAACATCCTCAGTTGTCATCTTCTTTTCATTAGTTTGGGAAAGTTGTTCTTCCGGGTTCAATGTTCCGTAAACTAATTTTAGGTCTTGTAAACTATCTTTATTTTGAAGGTTTGCCATTTTTTCTATGCTCTTGTCCGATACTTTCTCTAAACTATATATTCTTAGATAAATTAGTTGTGATAGAGATTCTATGTTGCCTAAGCTACTAAATTCTTCCATACTATTTTTGCCTGGCTTGAATCCTGATAGGTAAACAAGGTTGTCTAATTTATTTAGGCCTGGTGGGATTCCCCTAACTCCTGAATTGCAAGTATTGAGATATTTCAGTTTTTGTAGATTGATGATACTACTAGGGACATCGGACAAACTTTTGCACCCGAAAAGACACAAATATACTAGATATTTGAGATTTCCAATGGAACTTGGAAGATTTCTTATATTTGATCGTTGGACATCCAAGTATCTCAGATGCACGAGGTCACACAAAGAATTTGATAGGCTTGAGAAATTGGAGCCATTGAGGTCTAAGATGCGGAGGTTTGAAAAGGCTTTACACAGATAATCGAGTGCAATTTCAGGTTTATCACGAAGAAATAATGTTCTCAACCCATTTTCTTTTTTAATTAATTCAGTATTCACCTTATTTCCTTCTATAGATAACCGTCGTACTTTCAGTGAACCCTCAGGCTTGTAAAAAACTTGTCCCTCCCTTAATACACAGTTTTCATCTTTTCCTAATTGACGGGCAAACGACCACAGAAGATCATGCATTTTGCATTCTTCTTGATCATAGTAATTTTCAGTGGCTTCCAAAAGATTTCGTACCAGTAACTTTGAATAATAGTTATTTCCCAACTCCCAAAAATCTACCTTATCTTGCAAAAAACCTTCTGCTAACCAATGATCGATAGATTAAATCTGTTTTACCAAACTCAAAATCTTTCGGAAAGAGGGAACAAAAGACAAAGCACTGCTTCAAAGGTGATGAAAGGTCCTCGTAGCTCAAATGAAATGCATGGTGGATACTTTGCACCCCATCAATGGACCACATATTGCTTTTTAGAACTGCTTGCCATTCGACTTTTGTTTTCCGCTTTGTGCAAAGCACACCACCTATGGTTTTGATAGCAAGAGGCAAACCATCACACTTTTCAACTAGTTGCAACCCAATATCCTTAAATTCTTGAATCTCACTTTCCTTTTGATCATGTTGAACTACCTATTAGATAAATGAAAAAGTTAGGAACGTCAATGCTTTCATTTTTATTTTATATATATGTCAAGTGACTTTGAAACTTTAGATGTTCAGATTGTAGAAGAATTAGAAATCTTAGGGTTTTGATAAAAAATCAGAACATGTAATCATGTAACCGTATAACTATATAAGGTATTTACTTAAAAAGAAAATTCGAAACTAACTTTTTACCCAAACAAGGAGAAGATAACTCTAATAAACCACATAATTTTAAAATTTTATTAATGTTTAGATACAAAAAGTTTATTTAATTTTCTTTTAAACCGGAGATAAAATAAATTGAATTAATTTTCACTGAGAATGGAGTTACCAAATATTTGAATTAATATTGTTAAAATAGTATGAATTTGAAAAGCTTCCAAGAGTACTACTATCGTAGTAGAACTTGCCAAACGAAGTGGGGGCATAACATGTAATTAAAATGAATAAGTTCAAAAATGTACTTATAAATTAAATCAAACGACCATAGGTATCATATAGAGCTTAATTTGTCATATATGTATATCAATAGCATTACTAGCGATGATAAAATACAAAATTAAATATAATTTGCACTTCCGAAGAGTAATACATTGGAAAAAGAAAAATCAAAATATACAATCTAATTATTAAAAATGAAAAAAATAAAAACAAACTTATCCATACTAAATAAATCTGTAGTATGCATGTATATATATGTGCAAATGTGCATCAGAAATTATAGATACCTGGTTTATGTCATGCATAACTAATTGCTAAAAGCTCGATATACACACACAAACAAGACACAGTACGCAATGCCAACGTGTCCACGTGTCCACGTGTCGAATAGAGGTCAATTTACTTCATTTTTTTTTTTTGAAAAATTTGTAATATATATGATTTTTCATATATTTTAGAGTAAAATGCTACGGGTAGTGTAAAATTTTTATAAGATTGATCCTCATTCACATTTGACCATTATAATCAAAAAGCCTGGCTCCGTCCCTGACAGTGGGCATGTCGAGCTGATGTGTCCACTTGTCGTGCTAGTGGGTGTGCCGGGCCTACATGTCCAAGTGCCGTGTTGGTAGGCATGTCGTGCGTGGTGATTGAATTTGTGCACAACACACCTTGGGCATGGAGCAACAAGCGTCAACTTTTGGGCAGAAACGTAGTTGACTCAAGGGTGGGACAATTGTAGGTTTGTAACCGATGTAGTGTATATGTTTACTGTGAAGGGATCATGGTTTTGTAGTGTAAGTTGAGCATGAGAGTAGTGAAGGTAAAACATCGTAATTTGGTCACGTCGTGTTATGTGATTGAAAGTTTATTTTCATGTGACGTGATCAAAATGGTGGAGGGTTGACACATCACGGTGTAACCACACGTGATATATGATCAAATGTGATATGATTGTTCAAGTTTAACAATTTTATCGGATTTTTAATAATGAAATAATATTGAAAAACGTGGTTACATGACGTCATGACAAGACCGATTAGCCTGTCGTAACGTGACAAGACCGACTAGCGACAATGAGGTGCCGGGAGAGGTGAGCCCCTCATTGCCGATGAGTGGGGAGACATCGGTGGCAAGCAAGAAGGGGATGAGGTTCTCATAAAGCCGGACAGAGGTGCCGGTAAGGGTGGAGAAACATGACCAGGCACGTCCAAACATGGTGCCCGAAGGAATGTCATGCCCGGTTTTCATAGTTTTTGGCATGCCACGACATACCTGAACCTGTCAGGTATGCCGGCAATGCACAAACACCTATTAGTTCACTAGTAATGACCGTATTCTAGTGGAAATATTAGTGTTGGGCTTACTCTCCTCTTACCCGGAACTCCAATCCATCAATTAAAATCTTAACACCTATAAGTTCACTAGTGGAAATATTTTATAGAATATATTAATTGTTAGAAATTGCCTATTATCAAACAGAGATATTAATTTGGAGTTCCATTAATTAGGAAAATAATTATAGGCGCTATATCTATCATTGCTTTATACAAAATTCCATTTTGCTTATCAAGTGCTACCAGGTGTAATTGTGGTGAATTGTAAAATCTTATACAAAATTCTGTTTTGTTTAGTTAGGATTAAATAAGTTTGGATTTGTTATATGACTGCAAAATTATTTGTCTAAGAACCCGGCCACTACTTAAATCACGATCAACTAGACAATGCTAACTTGCTAAGCTTATATGGCAAAAGTAGCAAGGTCAAGGCTAAACAAAGTTATAAACTTTAATTACCTGCTTTGTTAATAGGGACCAGCCATCTTCAGGAGAAAACTTCCCTACCCGGTGTAATTTTTCCGCCCTCATTCCATCCGCAACTCTTTCATCTCGAGTGGTCACAAGTAACCTACTCCCGTGACCTCCGCCACTCATGAGAGAACGCAACAGACCGTCCCACACCGCTCGGCTCTCTTCGCAAACATCATCTAGAACAAGAAGGAACTTTTTCCCTCGGACGAGGCTCTCGAGTAAAGGCACCAGCTCCGATCTTTCTTGGGTGGCACCCTGGTCACCTCCTACCTCCCGGATCACACATCTCAACAATTCCATGCCATTCATCTCCTTTGAGACACACACCCAAATTTTTAACTCATGGAATTCCTCCCCAATTTTCGGATCATTAAAGATCTTTTTCGCTAGAGTGGTCTTTCCAATTCCACCCATCCCCACAATTGCTACAACATGAATGGTTTTTCTCGCACTCTTCTCTTCTTCGGTCAGCCAGTTCACTAATAGGTTTGTATCTTCTTCCATCTTTTCTCCCACAATATCATCTAGCACAACTGTGGGATCAGTCTTGCGGGTAATGATCGAGTCCACTCGGCGAACTCGATCATAAGGACCAGGAATGATTTGTGATTCATTTAAACCCAGAGCAGCTTTTCTCTTGGCAATCTCGTCTAGTCTGGAATTGATATCCTTAATTTTCAAACCAATCTCATGTGCAAATACCGGGTTGCGGAAGCAAGACAGCAAATGACAGCCATAGTGAGCATTCAAAGGGGAACGGGAACTGGAGGCAGCAAGACGCTCATTTGCTTTGATCTGACAGAGGTCAATGGACATCATCGGCATCATACATGACATCCTTCAGCTTCATAAGCCACCGCTCGATGGCTTTGCTTTTGCTCTGCTTGTTCTCGGCATCGGCAAGGACGCAATATTGGATGTCACGGATGGTCTCGCTGAGCTTCTCAACCTCGCCAGGGATGCCCAGCAGCATGCCCACCTCTTCTTCCACCATTGCCCAACAAGTTCGCTAAACCTGGACAGGAAGGCATCGAGTATCATTGTCATCTTTGTTTTGAACGAAAGCTGGAGCTTTTACTCACGAGGAAGAGAGATTGGACTGGGGATATTTGGAGAATGTGGTTTTGGAATAATGCGATATGAGTTTGCCTTCCCCGTAATAGTCTAAAGAATATCAGATAAAAAAATCACTGTGAGCTGGAAGATAGAAGTTGGAGAGGCCACAATGTGAAGGCCACCATGGAAAGTCCACAATGTGAAGGCCACAATGTCAGCTATGTGAAGGCCACAATGTGATTACCATGGAAAGTCAATCCGGTTTAATTTAATCTACAATATTTATAATAATTTTTTTAACTGTCAAGAGGGCCACAACCAACCCTCAAAGAAATGTTTCATTCTGACCTCCACTAGAACTAGAGGCCTCCGAATCAAACCTGTTATCTCAAATGAAAAGAAAAAGAAACAGGTAATATCAGAAACAATTCTTAAAATGTTTTTTAGGAAAGATAACAAGGATCATGCCCTAATTTGATTTTTCATTACTAAATCAAGAGGAATTGGTTTGGCGTCGTGATCTCCACACCACACATTTTCTATATTTCTTTCTCTCTCTCTGACAGATATATGTGAGTTGTGCACATAACCAAAGCAAAGTCAATGCTTTATGGCCCCATGTCGCTTATGCCAAAAGAAAAGTTAAAAGTCAATGTACTCTGATCATTGATTGTTTCTTTGGAGAATATATATATATATATATATATATAGATAGGCTATAGTGAGTTACGAAGTAAGGATCTTGTTTTACTTCACGCTCATATCTTCGTTTTCAAAGACTAAACAGTCGATCCGAACCGTTCAACAAGATATCCCTATTGAAATGTGCTTGGAGACTAAATTACATTTTTTGAAAAAAAAATTTACTATTTTTTTATATAGGTAGAAAACCGTTGTTTTTTTATGGTTCTCGACCATAAAAAACAGTGATTTTGAAATATATATATATATATATATATATATATATATATATACAGAGAGAGATTGGCTAATGTGCTAACGTTATAACTTCGGCCGAAGTTATAACGAGTCGTTTTTGCAATTTCAAAATCCAAACAACCAATCCGAACCGTTCAACATGTTCTCTATATTGAAATGTGCTTGGAGACCAAATTTTACATTTTTTGGAATTTTTTTACTATTTATTAAGCCACTTTGAAAATCGCAGATCTGCTGTGAATAGTAAAAAACAGCAAAATTTTCTGGACCACCGGATCAGTATTTTCAAAGTGGCTTAATAAATAGTAAAACAATTCCAAAAAATGTAAAATTTGGTCTCCAAGCACATTTCAATATAGAGAACATGTTGAACGGTTCGGATCGGTTGTTTGGATTTTGAAATTGCAAAAACGACTCGTTATAACTTCGGCCGAAGTTATAACGTTAGCACATTAGCCAATCTATATATATATATATATAGAGTATGGCTAAGTTGCTGCCGGCAGCGTTTCGGCCATTCTGGTGTTCAAACAGAAAATCCGAACCGTTCAACGTGTTCTAAATATTAAAATCTATTTGGAGACCAAATTTTACATTTTTTGGAATTTTTTTACTATTTATTAAGCCACTTTGAAAATTCCAGATCATATGGTCCAGACTGTTTTTACTGTTCACCCGGATCAGCAATTTTCAAAGTGGCTTAATAAATAGTAAAAAAATTCCAAAAAATGTAAAATTTGGTCTCCAAGTAGATTTTAATATAGATTGAACATCTATATAAAAAAATTGTTGTTTGAACACCAGAATGGCCGAAACGCTGCCGGCAGCAACTTAGCCATACTCTATATATATATATATATCGGTAAGTTCATGTCAGCTTAAAATACTCTATATCACATTTTATCACCAGCTGACGTTGTATCACCATTAAACACGAGTAGAGATGCTATCGGAGCGAGTAGGTTTTAGATACTATATATTATATTTGAACCCGTAATTTAAAAGTGTTTGGTTCCGAATTTCGATCTATATACTTATTATTTTCAAATCGGTTTGATCTTGCCAGTAATAGTCTAAAAGAATATCGGACAAAAATATTAACGCTGAGCTGGAAGATAGAGATTAGAAAAGCCATTGGACTTTGACCAGCTCTAATCTAATGGCATGACCTAGTTATTATATAACAACACAAAGAAGCTAGTTTGCATCAGAGCCCCTGTATTATGAAGAAATATTTTCTGAAATAAATACTTAATTATCCACCTGGAAGCAAGCTATATCAAATGATGTTTAGTCGTCCCTGAAATGTCTGTTTAGTTCCTCCTTTTCTCTTTCTTCAACAATTCCTTATATGCAAAATTTGAGAAATATATTTTTTCAGTTGAAACTAACTAGCTAATACATCATACAAAATATCTTTAAAATGATCTCGAAGAATATGCAATATTATACTCGTTTGGCTCGATCTTAAAGATGAGATATATAATAAGCAATTAATTTGTAGCCAACTTTAATTAATTAATCCAGATTGTAATTTGTAACAAAATCTAGATACAGTTAGCATATTTGATCTATCATCTACTAATATGTTATTGTAATCAAATCAATAAATAATAAATGATCCCATTTGTAATATTTTAAGAGCATCTACAACCCACAAAACGTTTAGCAAACCACGTCACTTAATTTGCAAACCACTCCGCCAAAAATTTGCAAACCACTCCATCGCTGATGATAGCAATTGACGCCACATCAGCCAATCAATTAGCGGTACAGATACGGAAGAAGAATTTTAACCAATCAATTAGCTAGCGTGTCATTAAGAAAACGTTTTATTTTAAAGCAAATTTGCTAATTAAGAAATTATGGTACAACCCAGCAATTAGATTAGCAATCTTCCACATTAAATTAGCAATTTAAAAACAATCCCTGTTGTAGATGCTCTAAGGTTTCCATGAGTTGTATGGAACTTTAATCCAGATCGAAAAACATGGACACTGAACCCAGAGTCCGGATTAATTATGAAAATTACTCAAATTTAAATTTTAGATTCAAACGGTCCAATCTCAATGTGGACTACTTTAATATTCGTGTCAAAATAGATCGGACGATTATCCGGGTCTATTCACAATGTTTTATAACGCGTGATTGGTGGGACTTCCATAAAATCATTTTTTTATATATTTTAAAATAATCAACTGAGTTTTGAATACAATTGATACCAGCGTTTATAAATGCGGCCGCATGGACTGCATATGCGGTCACATATGCGTATGCAGTCAACTGCCGCATCTAGAATTCCAAGCAGTTCTTATATATGCGGATATGTCGTTTGTATATGCGGATATGTGGGTCACATATATGCAGTCCATACAGTTGCTCTCAAATCGGAAAATGTTCCATAAAAATATTGTTTTGGGGGAGGCTTGAACCCATGATCTGTGGAAGTGTGGTAAAAAACACAAACCATTAGACTAAAACACCATTATTTTAACAACTCGTAATAAAACCGCATATGTACTTCTAGTCTTCTAGTACTAAAATATGCATATTCAATCGTATACTACACAGGAGTATGTAATTAATGGTCTTCCACATACATGAACAAAACCGCATTTAAAAACGCTGGTTGATACAATAAATGGCAAATGCAGATCTCAATGAAGTCAAACCTTTGCGTGAATTTTGAATTCGCCCGAATTTTTTTTTCAAATTATAAGTTGTTGCTGTGCTCATAACTACCGATAAATCCCGCTAGCTGCACAGATACCAACAGAGGTGTCTACATGGAAATCACATAAAATGAAATACAAAACTGAGGGGGCCCACTATGCCCCTTGGTTAGTGGCCATATCTCACATAACGTTCAGTTAATCTGATCGCTAATGATATCTAATTAACAAAAAACACTGTAGCTGGACGTTATGGACCATAACGTCCAGCTACAGTGGTTTTTTTCCAAAAAAATCGCAAACTGAAGCAAGCAAAAAAAAAACACTGTAGCTGGTCGTTATGGCCCATAACGTCCAGCTACAGTGTTTTTTGTTAATTAGATATCATTAGCGATCAGATTAACTGGACGTTATCGACCATAACGACCAGCTACAGTGCCCTGGACGTTATGGACCATCACGTTTTTGCTACATCTCGAATTCCAGTAAAAACGTTCTTCAATGTCGATATTTTTTTATTTTATTTTCTATTAATAAAAATTTCTGCACAATAATACCTCCTTTTATTTTAATATTTTTGTTCAATTGAAAATATGTATGGACCGAAATTTTTAATTTTTAATTTCCACCTTCCTATTTGGAGGTCAACAATACAAATCAAATTTAATTCAACTAAACGGATTATCAAATTTCTTTCTTTATTTTATTTCCTAATTTTTATTACATTTTTTAGTATTTCTTATTGTGGCTCAAAACTAACAAGTCTACTTTATGAGACTAAACGGCTCAAAACTGAATGTTTATTTCTTTCTTTATTTTATTTCCTAATTTAATTCACTTTTGTTTTGTTTTGCAATTAAGGTATATTTTATGCGATACCCTACTCTGCACTTCACTTTTGTTTAGTCAAATCTCATTGTTGCGAACCAACCAACCACCATTTCTCCATTTGTCTTTTGCATGCGACATTAAATTTTATGATCACTCTCATTTATATATTTTTTTCGGAATCAACAATTGTTTCATCTATATATTTTGACCCCACAGGTCAGAACCAACTCCAGACTGTTGACTGCTTTCTACTTCAAATCTTAGCACATAATAATGAAATTGTTTATCATTCGACAACAAGAAAGAATCACCTCATTACAATGATTAATATAAACAAAATTTCTAATTATAAGCAGCCAGCATCTCAGGTTAAAATCGGTGAAAATTGAGAAGACGAAACGAACAGATTCAATTTCTGAGGCGAATTCTGAGAAGATAAAATGGAGCAACTCTCTAGTGACTAGTGACTAGTTCCAGGGCTTTGGGTCTTTGGGCCTTACCAAGTTCTTAAACCATTTGTTTCAATCACAACAAATGAATTCAATTCCAAATAAAATTCATTATAACTTCAAACACATTGTAACTCATTAAACAACATAGTTATTTCTTTTTAATAATTGCATAAATTGAACCATAAGATCGGCATGTTCAGACAAATTCAACCGTTAATTACATTCTAAGTTGGACCAAGTATTTGCTCAAAACTTGACTGTGCTCCCACACTACAAGGCTTCTTTCAGACAATTCATGGAACAAGTTTTGAGCACAGTCAGGGGATTTCCCAAAGTTGATATTCACATCAATTGATGCGGCACTTAATACAGAGGAATCCTCGTGCCTTCAATTATTAATTTCAAGCTGCACTCCATGCTTGGCAATCCCGTGAAGATAAAAATCACAATCAAGATTAGTGAGGCTGACCTAGCCTGCACATGCACTAACAGTTACTAACAGTTACTTGCAAGCTTTTTACATTTCCCCATTTCTCAAGGTTCCCAATTCTCTCAAATAAATCTTGTAAATTTTGCCAAATTGAGCAAGTTTTGCATGGTTCAGCATTTGGAATTCATAATTCAATTGTCAATGCAAGTACTCATAATAACAACTGCATATGAAAGGCTAAAGGTCTAGTGAGTATCTGTCAGGTACCACTACGGTATACCTAGTAAGTACTGAATCAGCATCAGCAAGTCAGATGCAGCACAACTGCAAGTAAAAAGTCAATAAAATCACAAAGAAAAATATAGTACAAAATGCAAATTAAATAAATAAAATATTACAAAAAAAGAAAGAATGTGAAAAAGAAAAAAGAAAATATCCAGAATAAGAGAAATATTGAGCAAAGCAATAGAAGTACTTCATTTAATTTAGTAACAAACTTCCCAAATTACATAAATTGATTATCTACATTCAAATAAGCTTTCTTCAATCTGATTCAACTATTCAATCATTAGTTTTACCAATTGTTTGGTCCATGACAACTTTTGCATCTTCGTCTCGCTCCATTTTCAAAAGCAGTTCTAATACTGGTGCAGAGGCAGCTAAATCGGGTTTCACCGCTTCTTGCTTCATTCTGTTCAACACACACATAGCCTGATCTACTTTTCTGATCTTTGCATATGCTTTCAACAAGGAAGTGTAAGTCGAGATATCTGGCGCTACATGATTGAGTTGCATTCGATCTAAGATTTTCATCACATCATCGATAGTGCCATAATTTGCATAGCCGATAAGTAAAATTCCATATGATACAACACCTGGTTTTATACCTCCCCTTACCATTAAGTCGAGCAACTTTTCAGCTTCCTTGCTTTGCCCTTGTTTGCACAAAGAATCCATCATTGATCCATAAGTTACCTCATCCGGCAAAAAGCCTCGATCAATCATATCCTTGAAAACCCTAATCGACTCTTTCCAACAGCCTAGCTTAGAATATCCATGTATAACACTAGTATATGTGATAAGATTAGGTGGGGCACCTTTATCAAGCATATCATATAGTAGTTTTTCTGCCCTATCAGTTTCCCCCTTCTTACAAAGTGCATCCACAATTATAGTGCAAGTCACAGTGTCAGGCAATATTCCCCTTGAAACCATCTCATTCAGTAATTCCTTTACCTTATCTAATTTGTCCAACTTGCAGAGCCCATCAATAAGAGTATAATAAGAGTATTATAGGTACGAACATTAGGATTTGTACCTCTAGAAATCATATTACATAGCAACTCTTCTGCGTTTTCAGTTTCTCCCTCTTTGCAAAGTGCATCTATGATGGTAGTATAGGTCACAACATTGAGATCATGTCCTTCAGAAACCATGCATTGAAGCATTCCCACTGCCTTGTCCAATTGCCCTTTCTTGCACAACCCATCCACGAGAGTAGTATAGGTCACAACATTAGGTTTAAGTCCTTGAGAAACCATGTAGGACAACAGTTCCTCAGCCTTCTCAGTATCTCCTTCCTTGCACAGGCCATTAATCAGTGAGCTGTATGTGACTATATCTGGCGCAATACCTTCTTGAAGCATTCGCTCAAACAAACTAAATGCTTTACTAATTGCGCCTTCTTTACAAAGGCCATCAATCAGTGAGTTGTACGTGAATACATCTGGTGGAATACCCTTCGAGAGCATTCGCTCAAACAAACTAAATGCTTTACTCACTTCACCTTCTTTACAAAGGCCATCAATTATAGTGTTGTAGGAGATCAAGTCAGGTGTGCAGCCAAGTTTAGGCATTTTATTAAACACCATGGCTACGGCCTCACTAATCCTATTCTGAGAACAAAGGCCCTTAAGCAGTGGATTGAAGATACTAGGTTCAGCTCTCTGCCCGCGCTTAATAAACCGCCCCAAGAAAACCAAACCTAGTCTCGGCCGATTCATTCGGATACAGTAGGAAATCAAGATACAATAAGTGTAGATATTGGGCGAGGCTGAGACCCTTTTAGGTTGGGTCAAGCGGTTAAAGAGGGCAAAGACAGTTGCATAATGGTTGTTGGAGTTCTTCATACGAGTTAAGGCTGTAAAGAGTTGATTAAATGAATAGATTGATGGTGCCGGGCTCTTAGCGGCCAGCAAGCGATCAAAAAATTGAAGAGCATCTTTAATAGTAAGGGTGCCCGAGTGACAGCGTTCTTTTAGAGCTTGTTCCAATTGGTGGATCCCCATGGTCGTGTGTTTCAATTGGTCAAAACTCCACTTGTAGATGATGATGATTCGCTTGAGGCTGTTGGTAGCCTCAGAAAATGGGTTGCCCCCTAGTTCAACTATAATGGGGTCCTAAAAATTAATCAATGCATTCCCTACAAAACACAAATGAAGGAACAGTGAATATAATTTTGCATAACATGGCTGAGGTAATAGGAATAGAACAATACTAGTTAGGCATCAGTCCAGCACGTGATGTGCATCTTTGCTTAATAGCGATGTACAATGCAAATAGTCAAACACGAATACATAAAGTTTTCCAGGTTGGTACAATTTCAATCAGATCAGCTACCATTACTGTTGGGTACTACCAGATGCCTTTTTTGTGTGATACAGTGTCATACTCATTCGTTGTATTTTTTTATCAATACCAAGATGGGCTTGGTTGAGGGAAGTGAAGGTCAAGTTGGGCTCTTCCCAAAGGGCATTTTGATCATTTTTTCTGCTTAGGGATTTTGTCTGTGAGCAGGTAAGGAATGACGAAGCAACAAGAGACTCAAAACATGAAAAATAATAAATCATAGTATCAGACTAAATGTAGCTAAAGGCTAAATAGAGAACTCCCTATTAACATAATTATTGTTGCAGCTCGATACTCTTATAGCAGTAATTACTGATCTTGCAGTGGTCCAAATCAGACAAACTTCGACTTCATGAACCAGATTTTAGTAATTACTTGGATCTTTTTGTGTTTGCCTCTCACAAATTACAAATAAAGAATTCTAATACCAGCCTAATTTATGTCCCAACAAACCAATTACTCCTGGAGACAATTAACCGAAAGAAATGTAAAGATCAAAATTATCCTTACAAATTGGATCTGTGGCAGCAGATAGTGTGCATGCACAGTGATGACCAGTACATGCGCTACAAACTTGATCAGCTCAAAACTGGTATTGTAACCTGCTCATAAAGAAAATTTTCTTTATATAATATTTATCAAATAATGAATTGCCTATTCATGATTCAATATAATATTATGTCACAATTATGCTTGTAACCTTCAAACTAAGTTTAGATGCTGTGAGGTAACATGCACTAATCCTGAGAACTATCAGAACCATAACTACCTCATAAACTAGTAAATATTCAATAAATTAGATGTATCCCTCAGAATGGTACTCTTAGTGTTCTCTCATTCTCTTATTCTTTTGTATTTAACCTTACTAAACTGGTTGTTGTGGTTCATAACCTAAACCCCTATTCCTTCCTTAAAAAATCCAGCTTCAGAACTGCAATTAATTGGTTTTATTTGTTATTTATCCATTTGGAAAATGAAATCTAAATGATACTACCCAACAGAAAGGTACAAAAAAATTGAATCCATACTGTAATATCTCTTGGGGACATTTTATCAAGCAACTTACGTGCACGGTTAGAGGACTCTAAATACAGGACACAGAATTTGAGAAAGAAAGAAAGCAAAAAAAAGTCACCATAATATCTGAAAAGTCACCTATAAAGGAACCAACACAGGAGGGCAAAAGGTGTTACCATGGTTAAAGAGAACTTCTTCATTCTTGCATTTCAGAGAAAAGGTTGAGAGCTGGTTTAGAAAACATGTATGAAGCTGAGCCGTCAAAGTCTGCTGCTGGAAGCGAGAATATCTCTGAGGGACACTTTCACAAACACTTGATGTGCAAGAGAATTCTCTTACACCTCTTTGAAAAAGGAAGAGAAAAAAGAGCTGAGCATTGGGGGAAGAGAGTTGTATGGAGGAAGGTGTCCGAAGAAGAGATTAAAGCAGCAATAGTGCGCTTGGTGAGGTCGAATGAAGTAATTGTACAAGGACGGGATTGGGGGATTCGACAGCGTTAAAATGAAAGAGAGAGGGGTACTTGTTCGGTATTCCAAGCGACAATACCTGTCAGAAGCATTTTAACAAACAGTTGAAGTGCAAGAGAGAGTAATTTAGTTGAGTGGAGTTCCGCTTTCCAGTAGGGAAGCTATGCGGTTCCCTTGTTTCCATCTATAATTGAATTGGGTTGGGTCTTGGGTGTATTAATCTATTGAAAGATTAAAAATGGGCTGCAAATTTCTTTTCAAAGGCTAACGAAGGTTGTTTTTTTTTTTTTTTTTTTTCTATTTGGACCTTTTAAGTACAATTTAGACCTAGAATTAAATGTTTCTCTTTTAAAAACTATTGAATTTAATTATGTTGGACGGAATTAATTCCTTTCAAAATTTAAGATATAATTTTTTATTTCAATTAATTGAAGTACAATATCTATACGAATTTAAATCACATTACTACTAAATTCTACAGTTCTAAGAATCCATCGACCTTTGATGTATCATAGACAATAGCATGGTTGAAGCCAATATGCATTGCAAACATGTGCACCCACCATGTAAGGTAATTAACTAATTATACATAATGTTTCATTCAGAAAGGCCACTCTAACTTGAACACATATCATTTTAGTTTTCATGAATATTACAAAAAATTGTGAAATGTTCAATCAGTGGCGGAGTTGCAATCAAGAAACGGGGTTAATTGAACTCTATTTTAAAAAAAATTTGTACTTGTGCTTTATTTTATAATTTATAATAAAATGTTATGAAAAGTGTAAAATTAACTCTCCTTCAAAGCAAAAAAAAAAATATATAATTGGTCCTCATTCTGGCCCTGTGTTCAATAGTGAAATGCTAGAAATAACTTTTTTTCTTTTTAATCAAAAATACTTCAGTTAAAAATGGCCATTATAATCATTTGTCAAATCTATAAGAATAAACGGCCATTAAAATATAAGAGAAGAGACGCACTGTCATTATAATCATTTGGGTCCTCCCATAGTCTTATTAAAATTGAATTTCTAGTGTGCCCGTCGAAACTTGTAAAATAGCCAATATCTCCATAAAAATACAATAATATCCAATATTCTCACAAAAAAATAACATTATTTCTTTTATCCTTTTTATTTATTTAACTTCTTATTTAGCTATTTCAAAATTAAATTGTCAAATATATCATACAATTTAAAATAGAGGATGATTAATTGGTACCGGCCTAGCTTGTTACGTTGGAAAACATTTTAGCACGGGTCTCTGAAATGCAAGAAGATTAATATGAATGGTGAAACAACTAATTAAGGTTTAGGTGGAACCAAAAAATTACTCATATTGCAATAGGACGTTTACAGAAGAAAGCAAAGAAGCAAAAGACATCACAGATGAAGTGTTATGGCAATTGCAGTTTATCTCAGAAGGAGCAACAACAAATAGGGAGTGAACATCCATGCCGCAGATCACTCACATTTACTCTTCTGAAATTTTCATTCTTATACTTTAGGCTTTCTATTTTGCGGTCTTTATTTCTCCTTTCTCTGCTTTTATCTTTTCCTTTCTTTTACTACTCAATCTGTTTTGAGTAGAATTGTTTTTCACTTTTTGTAGTTACATCACCGGTGTAACAGAACAATTATATATTAATCAAATATGGACTCGACCCCTATTTTTCATCCAAAAAAAAAAATTACTCAATAATATATTCGCTCTATTGAAGCCACTGATACATTAATTCCTAATTAATTATATATATTATAGAATAAAGTAACGCAACAAGAAACAATCAAAACGGTCCCTTAAATCTTGCAAATCAATTATATATGGCAATGCAACAAACACCTCAGCGGACAGATCTGTCTTAACTCTTCAGCTGACTCGGGCAGGAAATCAAATGAAGACACCACCTGCAGCGCTTCTATTTCTAAATTCCTTCTCATCCGGCACCTGACCGGACTACCCCCAGATTCTTCTTCTTCACAAAAATTGACCGAGTCAAAATTGACTCGTTCGTTCTCAGATCCAATTTGGGATTGTAACACTGCTGACAGTCTGACCTCGTTACTGGGCTCTGCTCGCTCATCTACGGAAGGGACACAGACATGGCAAGAAAATACCCTAGCTTCTGCCAGCTAGGGTTTAACGCAGAGAGAGAAGTGAGTCGGGCAATATAGAAAGAGCTGCATTGTTCAAGATGGAGGTGATCCAGGACCCACTCGCCATTGCCTTACAAGGATCCTTTACAATGGAGATTGCCTGATGTCTCTGCATCCAAGCATGGGGCTCGGTTAAGGGTAGAGATGTGTGAGCCGTGTCCATTCAGCTTTAGGAGACGCAGTGCTAGTCCCGTCAAATGCAACAGATGGACTCTACCTTCATGTCAAAATTAAGTGAACTTGAGATAGGTGACAAGAAAAAATGTCAGAATATATAGATAAATTGTACCGTTGCTTTAGCTTTGATAAAGTCCTCCAGCATCAGGGGTCGAATAGAAAGTCTTGTGCTAGTCACACCACCCTGATAAGAACAGTTCTTTAGTTACTGCACAATTGAGTAATTCTAGATTAAGAATTTGCCAAGAAAGAAAGTAAAAAAGTAACAATCTTACTGCCTTCTTTTCATCCACTAGAAGTTCTTGAACGGGTGTACGCAGCAGCAATACATAGATTCTACATACAAGATTACATTCAATTCAATAAGTAAAGGACCACAAAAAGACAAAAACTTGTACAAGAAAGAAAAAATAGAAGGAAAAATTGCAGCAATCAGTTTGAGCATGGGGAAGGTTCACATATAAAAAAAAAAATTGAAATATACAAAGAAGACAGGGAGTCAGTGTGAATAGCCTTATTGAGTTATGCAGGAAGTGATACACAAAATCAATAAGAAACCGTGCTCAACTCAAACCTCCATCCAGGTCAAAGAGGCGATTTAGTGGATGCAAGAATAATCGTCCCTTTGGCCTCAACCCATCCCAATTAAGCCGCCATGAATTCATTTCTCATTGTCTTGTTGCCTCATGCCTAAAGGCTTAAGGTACCACCTCCGGCACCGAATAAACTGTCAAGTGTCAACCTAAAATACCATCATAGATACACTATGTAAGGAGAACTGGAAAGGTATTAAGTTTCTCCCTCCTTGTATAGTGCATCCATGATCGTATTATAAGTCACGCTAGCACAACATTAGAATCATGTCCTTGAGAAATTAGAATGGGAGCATGCAGGTTGACATCCTCTAAATGAGTCTGACGACTTCTAGTTCCCAACCATCTAATATGAAATGGAATGGCGGCGCATTCTAAAGAACTGGAGCTGGTTATTACCTAGATTAGATATTTGCAATTGCAAGCCGCCATGTCTCTTGTTTCCATCCAACAAAACTAATTATTTGTATTATAAGTTATAACCCAATGAATTTTTTAAATGGGCTGGGCTGTGCTACAATTTTCTTTTTTTAATGGGCTACAATTACAAGCGGCCATGTATGCATGCTGGGCTCGATATAAAGAACTGTAACGGAAAGGAAAAATAGTATCTATAAATTCATAGACAATATAAATGGTTGAAGCCTATATGCTTTGCAAACATGGGCACTGACCATGCAAGGTAAAAGCATTCAACTTTAACATAGTGAAATGTTAGAAATATCTCACTTCAATTAAAAGCAATTGTACTTGATGTTCATAACACACATAGCCTCATCTAACAACATTGAATTTCGATACAATACAATACGGGTTTTAACTGCAAAACATTGAATCACCCAAAAAAAAAAAAAAAATCCTGTCCACGAACACTTCAATTGTTACAACTCTAAATGGAGCATCTGCTCTTTGATAACCACTTAGAGCTGTCAAGGAAGTATATAATAACTGGTTCCAGAGACCGCAAAATCTGTCATTTTACACCAAAACCCAAAAATTACACGAGATCACAAAAAAGGGAAATGTGAACAATCACAACTTCGTAACACCCTAAACCCTAAACACCCTAGTTCTACTCAGGTCATAAGAACAAAACATACAATTATGAGTGAAATTCAGGTCATAAGGATGTTACATTAGCAAACTTTGCACATAATCACATCGACATATAAAAATAATTACTAAAAGATAAAATTATAGAAGCCCATTGGCATCAATACAACACAGGATGTATCAAACAAGCATCAACAATTTACATAATTATCTAACAAAAGAGTAGGAAAACAAGATAATCACCTCCCCATAGTATTGCCCTATAAGGTACTGGTACCAAACCATCGCAAACCTCTACTGGTACCACCAAACCTCCAAAAGTACAAGTTTTCAAAATTCACCTTGTTATCTAATCCCTGGTATACAAATTATGTATTAAAGCCCCCCCATGCATTCCCAAATTACATCCACACCAACAAAATAGTAGGAAAATGCAAGACGCACCCACAACATATTACATATTAGATGACATTGATATAACTAAGTCATATATGAAAGATCCCCCAAGTTATCATGGACAAGGATCTTGTCAAACAATATAAATTTCACCAATGATCTTAACATGGACAAGCAACTTGTTAATCAGCTGATCAACAAATCCATTATCATTTTCAAATCCTACAATTCTAACAGTCTTAAGGAACTCCCGCTGGACTAATGCATCTCCTGATCCCTCCAGAGTTATCTCCTCCTCTACAAATTCCGTGGCACCTGCCTTCAATAGTAACAAAACAAGTTACATGTGTTTCATTGATAATAGATCCTTTGACAAAGGCTTAATTGAGGGGGCAAATATGAACAACACCTAGTATTACACGGCCTTGACTATCTTGTTAACTTCCTAAGCTAGTCCATTTATAGTATTATCTATTGACCATAAATACTCCATGCTTGTCATTTTTTTATTTGATAAAATTTGGATTTTTTTACCATCTCATTAATTGACTTTATTTTTGTCTGCCTCCCTTAATTGAGGCATGCAAAAATAATAAGTACCGATAGCAATACCAAAAGAGAGAGAGAGAGAGAGATTACATGGCCGTTTTTTAAGGTGAACTCCTGTAGTTTAGGGGATTGATGGATGAAAAATGGTGCAAGATCAAAGACGTAGTAACCCCAACTCACAAAAAGTTCCAGACTCTTTAAGTTGTCAAAGATTGGGCATTTAGAAAAATCCTTCTTCTGTCCCTATTTTCATCACAAAGTAAAATTAAAACTATGTTCCAGAGAAAATAAAAATAAAAAGGAAAGTCACAAAGCTAATTACAGATTTTTTTTTTCCAAATATATTGCAAAGTGAAAGTACCTTTCCAAGGGGGTAGTCGAATTGAAGCCGTAAGCTTTTGACATTTGAAAGGCTGTGAATAAGCTTGGGTCCCCTAGTAACGTACATATCCTCATCATACAAACCAGGAATAAAGATGGAGGCATCAACTAGCGATGGCATATTTAGCAACAAAATTTCCTTCATACCAATGACAGAAATATCCACATACAGGAGATTAGGCATGGAAATCTGGAATCTCTTTACGTTATAACACCTATGAAGAACAAACTTCTTCAAAGTGTTGGAACATATTTCAATGATGCCTACATAAAATCTTTCTAGCACTAATTCTTCAAGCACAGGACACCCCAACAAAAGCTTCTTGAAAGAGTCATCGCTCATTGTAACACCATTAAGGTTAAGAGTTTTAAGGCAAGGAAGGTTTACCGAGTTGGGTTCTATAACTACAAAAGAATCAACATTTATAGAGAACCACAGATGGAGAAATATTAGTGATGCACAAGTGAAAATGAGATCCGTGTTTAAATTCAAATTTTCACACGAACCCATTTCTATTAAACACTCTCGAGGCCCCAACTTCATCACATCACCAATACAATCAGCTAAAGCTTGAGTCCAAGGCAAGCAAAAATGCCAGTTCACCCCAGAATCTAACCAAAGTTGAAATCTGTTAACACAGGATGTGTCTCGTTTCTCTAACACACTTCTCAGAATTAGTTCGAATTTGGTCACAAATTCTTCAGCCATTTCATCATAAACAATATCTGGCAATCCAAACTCTTCAATGTCAAATTTCAGATCCGGTACAGAAGCCCATGTGTTTATCCATCTTTTGGACAAGATGCATGTCTGCACAGCCTCTTTTGTAGTAAGAAAAGATAGGATATGCGTGCGAATATCATCAAGCAAACTACTGATCCTATCAATGCCGTCATTCTCCTCATTACCACACCAATTGATATTCATCATCTTTCACCTTCACCAAAGCATTTATTCAAACAACAAGTTGCACAGAATTAATTGCTTCTCAAATTTCAAGAATTAAGATGAACATTTCTTAATTAACAAAAAAAGAAGCTACATATCTCAAGTGTTGCAAGTACAACAGTGATCCAGGTTCCCAAATAAGAAAAAAAAAAGAGTATTCGATATATAATTTTCTGCAATTAGTTGCTTTTTTCAATTTGTAGGGTTTTTTTTTCTCTAGTTGCTTTTACATCAACTATACACTAAGCAAATTGACATTTGCAGCAGCTTTGTAATAAATTGTTAGACTGCAGTTGTTTCCTTTTCAGTGGCAAGTTGCAGGCTTCCGGTAATACCATTACTAAATTGGTCAGTTATTATCAAACGAGACTAAGCAATTAAAATCAATTCCTTGACACTTTTAAGAGCTGATTTGAAACACAATTTATGCTCAGTTATAGGGTTTCAGTCAAAACCCAAAATATCAAGAGAAAAATAAAAAGACTTATACCAGTATGAAGAGCATCGATCAAAGAAGAGCCTCAATCTAGCGCCTCTCCCTCAGCCCTGCCTCCGTCCGACGACTGCACCATTCAACATTCAATTTAGTTTTGTTTTTGCGACAAAATGTTTAAGTAAAATAGAGAGAGCACATTTTACCTAAAGAGATGACGCGACAGAGGAGAGGCGGCACACGGGAGAATTGGGTAGAGAGAGGTGGCGAAGAGGGAGGTAGGGTAAGTAAGTAGAATAGAGAGAGGCGGCGAAGAGGGAGTAAAATGTAGAGTTGGAGCGGGAGGTGAGAGGAATTCACATCCAGTGCAGTACTGTGATAGGGAATCTTTTACAATTACTTGATCTGGACCGTTCTTTTTAACTTGGCACGAATCTCAAAGCCCAATAATACTGCCCCCTCAGTCAGCCCGAATCCCAAACCGGCTGAGAGTTAATCTCAAACCGTAAATAGCTAATTGTAATAGGGAACCTTTTACGGTACCGTCGAGGATATGGATCCGAGGTGAGAGAGGGATGACAGAGATCAATCCGCCTGGGTCTGGGCTAAACAAACGGCTTTCTCAACCGAGGAGAAAGAGTATGAGCTGATTAACGGGCCGTCTCAAATTGTCAAAATTCAGCCCGTTAAAGCAAAAAAAAAGAAGACTGAAAACTTTTCACTCGACTTATAGGAATAAAAAGTACATATAAAAAGGGAAAATAATACTTGTATGCATCTCACCGTAAATAATCCTTATAACATGCAAGTTATATAATGCGAAATCCCATCAATTTTCATTGCCTAATAATTTTTTTTTTTGAGAGGCACCAGCTTACAACATTCATTGCCTAATAATTAATTGTAAAATCAACTGTAGTTAGTTAAAACTGTGATATTGCCAATTACTAACAAGATAATAAGAATATGAAACCAAAAGTGTATTAATTCCATGCTGCTCTGACTACTATACATCTCAAATTACACCATTTTTCCATTATCAAACTATCAGAAACTATAAACCAAAATACCAGCCAAATTACAACCAAGAAAAATGTAGAAAAAAAAAAACAGCTTTTAACTTCTATCCTGCACTACTAGTCTAATCAAAATTCTCAAGTTGTTCATTTAATGGTCAACACCCCCTTCCCCTAAATACTTTTCTGGCATATTTATATATATCATCAGATTGAAAAGCATTCTCCAGTAATTCACACGAGTATAGTAAACTAAAACAAGAAAACCAGTAGCGATATTTATAAGAGACTATTGGGAATCATATTTTATCGTTTTTTTTTACCGCTTGACTTGGTACTAAATAATTCAGAAATTACAAAGTTTGCATATAAACGCATGACCCGTTAAAGTAGATCAATTTGAGTTTTGCAGGTAGTGACAAATATCAGCGATGTCACGGTAACCAGACTCAAATATTCAAATATAAGAGGGTGTATCACCAAAATTGAACTGGTATTTATCTGAATCTAACAAGTATCCAACGTGACGTTAACAAACAAAAATAGATCAGCACAACATTATCTGGAATTGAAGTTTCAGAAATAACAAAAATAACAAAGTTGCATAAACCATATTCAGTTATCTTACTCAAAGAAATCAATTGTATAGTTACAGATTGAGATGCCTTTGAAAATTGAATTCTTGCTTGATATTATATTAGTAATGATAAACCCTACACGACACTTGTCTAATTTATAATATTCCAAACAAAATTCCAAAATTTGTTTCACACACACATTCTTTTTTTCTTTCTTCTGTGTCATCTTCATTTGAGAATGTAGGTGTATGAGTCAGAAAGAAAAAAGGCTTCATATTTTTCTTATGATGACTGAGGAACGAGCCGAGATGAGTTTAGCTAGTTTGATCTCAGCTCATGTTATAATAAACTTGAATCGAAACCAACTAATTATAAGTTCTTTTTTGAATTGATTTCGAACAAGTCACAAGCTATAAGTTTTTTTTATCTGTCAATCTCGCAAAAATATAATATGGACGGATTAAAAGGAAAAAGAAAAAAAAAGACATTGACTTTGACTTTGACATTGACGTTGACCATGGTCAACATACAACTCAATTCAGCAACATATTCAATTTTGTTGACAATTGACCATAATTTGCAGAATGCTACAATTAACAAAATAAGAAATTTCAAATATATATGGGCCCTATGAGACAATTGAATTTTTTTGCTTGACATGCATGATTTAGCACTGTCATATTTGTAATGGTTATTTTCTAAATTGATTGTCTCTAATATCTTAACGGTCGGCATGCATTGAGTTTGAAGGAATATGATTCCATATTTATGTAAGAATGATTGAATTGTGATGTTTCACATAAATAAATAGACCATCACAACATATTCAATCATTATTACATTTATATTGTTCATCTCATGTATGTATAAACATTATGTTTTGATGACTACAAAATACTTTTACAATGCTTTCACATAAATATTGCATTACCTCAAAACTTAAAAGTCATGATCACCTCAAGATATCATCCTTTTCTAGAATAGAAAAAATTAAATGAATTTTTTTATTTATTTTAAAAGTGTGCTTAAGTACCTTTTTAAATGAATTATTTTTTATATACATGGAGTACACCATCATATTCACATGACCTCCAAACTCCGAAACTTCTCTCCGTGAATATAACACCATAAAACACGTTGCTCCAACACAATATTTTTCGTATCTACCGGCATATGAGCCTGTCAATCTACCTTTCTAACAATTAAGTACAAAAGAAAATAACTAATAGTTTGAATCCTAATTTATTTTGTACTTTTTATAATACAACCTCAAAAACATTTGATAATAACTAATACTCCGTTTCTATTATAAAATGTAGTTAGGCATCTGATATACTAAACAGATAGAAAAATTATTACAAAATGCTAATTTAATGTTGAAACTGGAAATCATTTCTTCCTAAAAAAATGAACTAACTTTGAGCAATTTAGTGTGAATTGAACTAATTTCTGCTAATTTTTAATTAATTTTCAAGTTCAATGTTTTTCAGCAGAAGTCAAGTGCATACAGAGAGAGGGAGAGTAATCTCAGAAATAATTCATGCAGCGTACAATTTGTAAAGTTTGTGCCACAGAAATTCAAAGCCCCACTTTCGCTGCCAAGCGATATGTGGCCCCTGCTAGCTACTTGTGTTGGGCAACACAAGCCACGCGAGGCACGTGCCTGCCCCAATACATATGCGCACAAATCAAATCACATGTATATAGCAAGTCAATGCCAATCGAAAGTTGAAAACAATACTTTTAGTCCTGACCTGCTATATGTTTGACAACAAAGTTAATACCACAGAAAGATTCTAACAAAATAGTCAAGTCAGGTACAGTAATTCGATGAAATAAATTCTACGTTTTAAATTTAAACTTCAAAACTTATTTTTTACTCGAATAATTTTCATATCATATTTTTTATTCAAATATATATATTTGACATGACTAAGTTGTACCATAATTTGTCAAATAATGATATTTTTATGTTATTTTTTTCTGTAGAAATATTGTTGTTTACAATTCGATGTTTTTAAAGTTTTGAAAAAAAATATTTATTTGTGCTAAAAAAAATTGTATGTAAAATATTTTTTTAATAAAAGTTGTTTTATTTTAAAATAATAAGTTTTTTCTTCAAATATTTAAAAAAAAATACATGAAATTCATTTGGAGATCACATATATGTTTATGAAATTTCTATCGTCCATTAAACTAACCCACGAAAGCAACAACATTATGTAAATGTAAGAAAAAATTACAAATAATACTATTCGGACCTGTGCGAATGCTTTATTCTACTCATCACCACTCTGTTTGGCACACGAAGTTATCCCATTCCAAGAAAAAATGAGGCGCCCAGAATTATGTATAATTCGGAGAAACTTTAAAAATATGTTGGACTGTTTCTCAGACGCACGGGCATGATACAAAAATAAAGATGAAGTGGTTTATAGGTTCAATCACAAAAACAAATATAATGCACACATTATTTCTCTAATTTCTCTTGTAGAACTTAAATGTCCAATCACTATATATTCTGAAATTTTTATTTATACCATATTAAATAGACTAAAAGACCACGTTTTTGTGAAAAACACCATGGCTGCCATTTCATTATGCGGCCCAAAGACTGAGGTCCGCCCTTTCATTATGCGGCTCCAGTGTGGGGTCTGCGAAATGCCCTAGCGGCCCCCTTTGATTTTCTCTCCTTTTTGTTTGGGCAGAACAAGTGCCAACGTGAGGTGGCCCAAGTAATTAAAATGGAGACCATCCAAATGCATTGGGCAGAACAACTGGCCCCCCTAGCGTGAATAGCGGAAAAAAAAAATGGGGCCGCCAATCCATTCTGCGGATTCAGACTGAGGCCGCATAGGCATTGGGCGGACCCCAGTCTTTGAGGCTGCAGAATGAATTGGCGGCCGTGGTGTTTTTGGAATTTCACAAAAAAAAATAGTCTTTTAGTTTATTTTTTTTATTATGGTATAATAAAAATTTCGGCTATATATTAACATAAATAAATTAAAAATAAATATAAAAAGATAATTTGGCTTAATCAAAATAATTTCGTCCCAAATTTACATACTAATTTTAATGCATCACATGTTAATATTATTTGTCAAATTACAAAAATATAGATTTTATATAAATTTAAACAAGTATATGTTTTATCTAGATTCAAATTTATATATATTACTCATAAATACCGAAAATATCTCCTGACCACTAGAAGTAAAAATGAGTTCAAAATATATGGTACCCATAACCGCCATAAGTCCATCACTACCAATAAATCCCACAGATATGACTACATGGAAATCACATAAAATCAAATATAAACTGAGGTGGTGCCTACTATGCCCATTGGTCAGTGAACATATCTCAAATACCACGCAGAGGTTTGACCGAGGTGGGGCCCACAGATCACCGTCCAATCTATTTTGGCACGAATATTAAAGTAGCCCTGTGCATTATACATCGGATGGAATTGGTTCATATGGAAATTGGACCGTTTGAATTTAAACTTTAAATTTGAGTAATTTCATAATCCGGACTCTGGGTTCAATGTAGAGTATTGAAAAGGGTCCGGGTCGGGTCGGTCCGGTCCAAACCCGACCGGTCCCCGGGTTGACTCGGGCACGGGTTAGCCCGGGTCAACGGGTTGAGTCGGGTAGGGGGGGTCGGGTTGGGGTCTGAGTTGGCCGACCCTTACCCGGCCTAAACCCGGCGGGTTAGGTCGGGGCGGGTTAGGTCGGGTCGGAGGTCGGTCCGGTCCGGGTAGATCCGGTTCGGTTTTTTTTTTTTTTTTTTCTGTTTCCAGAGGCAGAGACGTTTTCTTCTTTTTTTTCAGTTTTTTTTTTTTTTTTTTTGAACTCAATATATTTTTGTTTAAAAAAATTTGAATTTTTTCGGGTTGGCCGGGTTGGGACGGATCCCACCGGGTGTCGGGTTAGGTCGGGTTAACCCGGGTTAGGGTCGGGTTAGGTCGGGTTAACCCGGGTTAGGCCGGTTTTGGTTCGGGTTTAGGGTCGGGTTCGGGCGGGGCGGGTCGGATTTTGGTCGGTCCGGGTCGGGTTCGGATAGGCGGGTTGAAACGGTGGGGGTATGGTCGGGTTTCGTCCAGAAAACCGCATCCGACCCGTTTCAAATCCGACCCAACCCTTTAGGACGGTTCGGGTCAGATTCAAGGTCGGGTCCGGGTCGGTCCGGGTCCGGGTCCCGGGTTTGGTCGGTCCGGATCGACCCGGTCGGGTATAATCAATACACTAGTTCAATGTCCATATTCTCTGGATTAAAGTTCGTACAACACATGAAAACCTTAAAATATTACAAATGGAATAATTTATTATTTATTGATTGTAATAACATATTAATTAGTAGAAGATATATACATCAAATATGTTAATTGTATCTAGATTTCGTTAAAAATTTCAATCTGCATTAATTAAAGTTGTCTACAAAAATTAATTATCTTTATGAGCCAAATGAGTATAATATTAGATATTCTTCAAGATCAATTTAAAGATCATTAATTTGTGTGATGTATTAGCTAGTTTTGAACCGAAAAAATATATTTCTCAAAATTTGCATATAAGGTCGTACACATTTTTTTTAGAAAAAATACAGATCATGCTCTCATTTCATTTCATTGAATGAGTTACAACTTACAATAGTTGTAACTACAAATTGATGAAAAGAGAAAAACAAAGTTCAATACATTTGAGCTGCAAAAGGAAACAGTAAAAAAAGAAAAAGAAAACATGAAAAGAGTTTGAAAAAATAAGTAAAATGAATAAAAAAATTTATTGCTTCACTACTGATTCTTCTTGGTTATTCTTGAGCTCCCGTCCAGATCTGTACCAGTGGTACCGGCTTTCGTACCAGTTCCTGATTTCAACCTAAACTGTTACCTGTTTCTCCATAGCCGGGTTTACCAGGACCCATACCAGTGGTACCAGGACGCCCTTCTATGCTGCAAAAAGACTGTAATTGGCATAGTTGACAAAACCTCCACTCAGGGCCGGTCTTGAAGATTTTGGGGCCCGGGGCAGGAGGAAAATTTGGACTCTTTATGTACAATTTTTTATCAAAATAATATGTGGAGAACCTCCTGTTATATTTATCTTTAGAAAAATTAATATTATAATCTCTAATAGAATAATTCTCAACAAGCAAATCTCTCAGTTTTGAATCTAAACCATCCCACACTCTAGGATCATATATATTTATAGATAACGAAGAATCTAAGCACTCAGACACATGATTAATTTCTTCATTATTTTCACTAGTCTCATTTTCAAGCACATTTGTTATTTCTTTATTTATCTCATTTTCATTTTCAGACATATTTGTTTTTTCTTGATTTACCTCATTTTGGTTTTCATATATATTTCTTGGTTCTTCGTGCACCTAACTTTCAACTTAGTTTTCCAAAAACTCATTGGTTTAATTTTGTGATTTAATTTTGAAATTTTAGTTTTTCTTCTCCCTAACTTTTTCTGTTTCTTTTTTCGCTACCAGATATATGTTTTTTAAAAAACATTTTTTTAAATTAAAAATAAAACAAAGTAATAGAATGATAGAACCTAGGTAATGAGGCAAACGTAGTGCTAAGCCGCCGGCAGTCCAATCCAGAAGCTGCGTTGATGCATCAATGCGTCGATGCGTCGCTACGTCGGTCTCGTCCTAACCAAACGCTGCTTCCGTCTCTGCCTCGCTCTCTCTATCGTAGAACCGAGATCGTGACTCGTGAGGAGAGCTAGGTTTCTTAATTTATTTCTTCCCTCATTTGTTGATTTACAGAGAAGAAACGACAGCCGGCGGAATTAGATTTATTAATTTTTTTCTTGCTTCGTTTGTCGTTTCACAGAGAAGAAACGGAGTTTTATTTTTGGCCTGACTTTTGTTTGTCATTTTTAACATATACAATTTTTTTTTTGGGGGCCCTGTTGGATTTTGGGGCCCGGGACCATTGCCCTGGCTACCCTGGGTCAGGGCCGGGGCTGCCTCCACTCAGCCCTTGTGACTAGGTTATCTCTGCTTATTGTGCTCATAAAACCGTAGTTGCCATATGACTTCTTGTATCAATTCCTCCGTTCTCTTACGTGAATTCGTGAAGCACCTTGAACAACTTTCTCTCCACACTGTAAATTGCATGATTAACATTTCGGTTTTCTGTTCCTGATTCATGTAACCTGTCATGTCCCTGTTTGTTATTTCGATTGTTGGCACCGTCAACCATTCTTGCACTGGCCGTTTTGCTTTTAGTAAGTCATACAGTTGTAACATGTACGAACATTCCTGAAACAGATGTCTTCCAGTCTCGGCAGCCTATCTACAAGGTCGTACACATTTGTTAGTTGCAATATTCATTTGAATTATACAGTGATAATGATAAGGGTAAATTTCTCTATAGGTCACTCAACTTTGCTCTTTGTTACGAATTGGTCACTGAAGTTTGATTTGTCTCTTGGAAGCCACTGAATTTCGTATTTGTTCCGATTAAGTCATTCCGTCACTTTTTCCATCCAAAAAGTTAACGGATCTGACGTGGACATCCAACTCACAATTTTCTAAAATTATTAAATCATTTTGACTCATTTGGGTACAATTTGGAGATACAATTATGTTACCATACTTTCCCTCTTCTTCCCGAGACTCTTCATTTTCAATTTCTTTAAAAAAATGTTCTTGTTTCTCATGTGATTGATAATACTTGTAGGGACTAATTGTAAAAAAAAATTATATATTTAGTACCATGTCAGAACTGAGATTAGAGAGTGGAGGGCACACAGTTGATATAGACAGGAGTAGCTTCGGCACTGTTCGGAGCAAAACGAAAGAGTTACAGCGATATTTGAGTTTAACTTTTTTTTATAAAGTACATGTAATTATTCTGTTTAGATATACAATGAGATAGGTGGGTGAAAATAAGGCAATATCACTGGTGACAGAGAAGGGAAGAAAGAAAGTATGAAGGAGAAATTGAAAATGAAGTCTGGGGAAGAAGAGGGAAAGAAAGAGAAAGAGGGAATGTATGGTAACATAATGGTATCTCCAAATTGTACCCAAATAAGTCAAAATGATTTAATAATTTTAGAAAATGGTGAGTTGGACATCCACGTTAGATCTGTTAACTTTTTGGATGGAAAAAGTGACGGAATGACTTAATCGGAACAAATACGAAATTCAGTGGCTTCCAGGGGACAAATTAAATTTGAGTGACCAATTCGTGACAAAGAGCAAAGTTGAGTGACCTCCGGAGAAATTTACCCGATATTAATTAACAAAACGTAAATTATTTTATAAAATGTTTTTATAAAATAATTTACGTTTTGTTAATTAATAAAATGCTTGGCCACAACTCCTGAAATAACTTTTTTCAAGTTTTCCTTCATGAATGTTGTCTAAATATTACAAAAATCTTATAATAACAATTCTCAGCAAGTTTTAATTTTTCTGACAAATAAATAATTATTTATCCACGAAGACCCATTATAAACAATATCTCACTTTTGAAAAACTTGGTAGGTTTGATTTTGCTTTTCATTGGGAGGTCAGAATGAAGCATCTCTTTGCGGGTTGATGCATGGTGTCCGTCTTACGAGTAAGAAAATTATGATAATTAAGTTTATATTAAATTAAACCTGATTGCCTTCACACATGGCAATCACATGGTTGCCTTCACATGGCTTGCATAGAAGTACTCGTCAATGTCGTATCGCTGTCCAACCTTTATCTTCGATTCCAGCTCAGGGTAATTTCTTTAATCCGATATTCTTTTGAGAGATTTCACCTATACCCCTCAAAAACTTCAAAATTCCCCCTACTTTTAGACTATTACGGGAAAGGCGTACTAAAATCTCATTAATTCAATACTACATTCTCCAACCCCATTACACATTACAATCTCTTTTCCTCTTGAGCCGACATTTTTATTAATATCCAAAGTTAATTACGAATTAATAAATTTACTCATGATTTCCGAATTTTTTCAAAAATGTTATAGCCGGTTTCCTCTCTCCCCCAGAAACCGGTCATTTAATAGCCTGTTTCCTCTTTTTTTTTTTTTAGACACTATGAAGAGCAATTAATATAATGAAATCTAACATTGAAAATTCGAATTTTTTGTTTAATTATTTGTTAGATTACTTCTTTTGATTTTATAATTAGCATATTTATACTAAAATATACTAGATTACTTGAAATTATGTTGAATTACACTATATTACGAAGGAAATATTGATCAGCTTGTCTTGTCAGACACTACATTTGGCATATTTCAAAGTATGTCCTCTCCTATCTTTTCTTTTTCTCTTTCTAAACCATTTGGCATATTTCAAAATATGTTCTCTCCTACTTTTTCTTTTTCTCTTTCTAAACGAAGGAAATAAAGAAACAGAATAAAGAAAGAAGCAATCAAATTTTCTCTTACTGCAAGCAAAGAATAAAAGCAATAAGAGACCCTTTTATAGGAAAATCCTAAAATGTATGTTAGATTGTACAAATTTTCACATTAATTAGTTACATCATTGTAAAGTTCTCACATTTGCCTGCACCAGATTGGTTATCAAAAATATATACGAGAATATAACTTCATATATATTCTTATGGTTTAATTAATGGCAATGGTCATAGTAAGAAATTACTAGGAGAAATAGTGGTATTTTTTGAAATTTTATTAGAACGGATTGTAATATTGTTTCCTTAATTTGTAGCATGCATATATATCCTTTGGTAACCATAGTGACAAGACTCGCGTGTAATTCGCGTATTATTTGTTGTTTTTACGTTACCGAACCGAACTCCGAATAAAACGCAAAAAACGTAGAATTCGTTTTATTCGCGAATAAAACGCTAATTAACAAATTATTCGCGATAGAAACGCAAAAAAAAATGCGAAATTTTTTTAAAAAAATTTTAGGTTTTTTTTTGTGTTTTTTTTGCTTCCTTGTTGTATAGAATAATTCCCGAATTATACCGAATTATACCCGAATCACGAATTTTTGATCCCGCTGAACCGAATCCGAACTATTCGTTTGTCAATATTTCAACAAATAAAAAACATGCATACTGAAGACATGGCTTGGTAGGTCGTACTGTGCCTTTTATTTTCGTGTCTATACAATACCACAATATATAGCTAGTTGTGTTACTGGTCACTGGTTAGTAGAACTGGCAAATAAAACTTGACCAGACTAAAATAACCCTCTCGATAAAACTCAATACTCCAATCCAACTCAGACCTACTAAAATTTCAAAATCAAATGTTCCGTACTGGTATAATCAAATTTGGAAAAAAAGAAATTCAAGCCTAAATAATTAAACTAACAAATATTAAGCATTCGAACATAAAATTATCTAAATCCAAATGACCAATAACCCGAAAAATCTCCAAATCGGAAGGCGACCAAAACTAAATGTTACCCAAACAACAATTACACCAATTTGTGTCAAGTGATTGAAACCTGATGAAAGATATTCATGTTTAGTTGTGGAGTCCTTTTTACAAGTGTTAAGGTTGATTCTTTACATTTTGTTGGTACGTAATAACGAAATAACTTGTAATTAAGAATATTTTTTGCAGATGCATTTTGCTATCTCATTAATATATCAATTTTTTTCTAAGGGATTCTGTATTTATTTTATTAAAAATTGAAAATATTTTTGTATTAAATAGCAAATATGTCTTTGAGAGTTTTTTTTATATTTACATATAGTTCAATTATAATTTATTCCATAATACTGAACTTTTTTCGTTTTGCCTCTATTCATCAAAACATTTATGAAGTTATATATAGAGTGAGGCTACGGTGCTATGCATAGCACGGATTGGGTCCGTGCTAAGGCTCAAAATTTGACTTTTCAAAATCCTAACGGTCGATCCGAACCGTTCAACATGATTATAAAATGAATATGTACTTGCAAACCAAATTTTACATTTTTTAAATTTTTTTTACTATTTTTTTAGATAGGCTGTTTTTGGATGGTCCAGAATGTTCAGATCAAGTGATTTTCGAAAAAAATAGTAAAAAAATTCGAAAAAAATGTAAAATTTGGTTTGCAAGTACATATTCATTTTATAATCATGTTGAACGGTCCAGATCGACCGTTAAAATTTTAAAAAGTCAAATTTTGAGCAGTAGCACGGACCCAATTGGTGCTATGCATAGCACCGTAGCCTCACTCTTATATATATATAGATGGGCTATTTGCTTTGCAAAGTAAAACACCCTCTTTACTTCGGGTCATATTTTTATTTTGAAAATCCAAACAACCGATCCGAACCGTTCAACATGTTCTAAATATTTAAATGTGCTTGGAGACTAAATTTTACATTTTTTGAATTTTTTTACTATTTATTAAGCCACTTTGAAGATCACTGATCCACTGTGAACAGTAAAAAACAGTAAAATTTTCTGGACCACCGGATCAGCGATTTTCAAAGTGGTCTGAACTTGACTAGTTTTTGTAATGTATCAGCTTTATTAAACTTTTTACTGTTGAATGTTCATCAATATATATTTGATGTATACTAATGAATGTATCAGCTTTACTTTGTTGATGATTATCAATTAAAATTCTATAATTTTTTATGTTACATTCTATTTGATAATAGTTGTTTCAATTTAAAAATTAATTTTTTTCCAATATAAACTTTTAATTCCAAAACGTTGTCAGAAAATAGTCCTTACTTTCAATCAGCTTAATTTATTCAAAATACACACCATAAAAAATCTACATCTTTGGTGGTTGTATCTGTAACTATAGTAATAAGATTTGCGAATTATTCAAATGTGAGCTATTGGCGAATCAATTCGCGTATTATTCGGTATGTTCGAATTATTTTCGATTATTTGCGAAATTTACGAATTATACTCGAATTATTTCTGAATTATACCCAGATTATTCTCTGAGCCAAAAAAATTCTAATATATACATATATATTTTTTAGCTCTCTTGTGAGACTAAGATCTCCAATTCAGACTCAATATATAATTTCAAATTATATCCAAATTATCGTTAAATCACACAATTTTTTGACTTGGCCAAATCTTTTGATTTGTTGCCACTGTGCCCATAAGGCCATTACCATAGTGACATAACTCGCGTATTATACGTGTATAATTTGTTTTTTCGACATAACCGAACCGAACTCCGTATAAAATACAGAAAAACGTATAATACGTTTTATTCGCGAATAAAATGCGAGTTACGAATTATTCGCGATAAAAAAGCGAAAAAACGCCAAAGAAATTTTTTTTTTTCAACAGTTTTTTTGGAGTTTTTTTTTTCTTCCTTGTTGTACCGAATAATTCCTGAATTATACCTGAATTATATCCGAATCACGAATTTTTGAGCTCGCCGAACCGAAACCAAACTTTTAATTTGTCACTGTGGCCCATAACTACCGATATATCCCGCTGCACGGATAACAACAGAGGGGATTACATTGAAATCACATAAAATCAATTACAAATCTGAGGTGGGGCCTACTAGCTATGCCCATTGGGCATTGGGCATTGGCCAGTGGCCATCTCTCACATACCACGAAGAGGTTTGACTTCATTGAGATCTGCGTTGCCATTAATTTAATGTATCAACTGTATTGAAAACTGAGGTGGGGCCTACTATGCCCATTGGTTGAGAACTTGAGATCTGCGTTTGCCATTCATTGTATCAACTGTATTCAAAACTCAGTTGATTCTTCTAAAATAGAAAATGCTTTTTTGAAAGTCCCACCAATCGCGCCTTATAAAACACTGTGAATAGACCCGGATCACTGTCCGATCTATTTTGACACGAATATGAAAGTTGTCCTCATCGGATCGAATTGGTCCATATTGAAATTGGACGATTTGAATCTAAACTTTTGAGTTTTCTCATAATCTGGACTCTGGGTTCAGTGCCCATGCATGTTCTCTGGATTAAAGTTCTAACAAAACATGGGAACCTTAAAATATTACAAATGGAATCATTTATTATTTATTGATTTGATTGCAATAACATATTAGTAGATGATAGATCAAATATGCTAACTGTATCATTTTGTTACAAATTATAATCTGGATTAATTAATTAAAGTTGTCTACAACTTAATTACTAATTATATATATCATCTTTGAGAGCGAAATGAGTATAATATTAGATATTCTTCAAGATCATTTTAAAGATCATTAATTTGTGTGATGTATTAGCTAGTTTTGAACTGGAAAAATATATTTCTCAAATTTTGCATATAAGGAATTGTTGAAGAAATTAAGGAAAAAGGAGGAACTAAACAGATCAGGGACGAGTAAGCATCATTTGATATAGCTTCCAGCTGGATAATTAAGCATTTATTTCAGAAAATATTTGTTCATAATATAGGGGCTCTGATGCAAACTAGCTTCTTTGTTTTGTTATATATTAAGGTTAGGCTCCATAACTAGGTCATGCCATGAGATTAGAGCCGGTCAAAGTCCAATTAATGGCTCTCCCAATCTCTATCTTCCAGCTAAGAGTGAATATTTTTATCTGATATTTTTTTAGACTATTACTGGCAAGATCAAACCAATTTGAAAATAATAAGTATATGGATCGAAATTTGGATCCGAACACTTTCAAGATACGAATTCAAATATAATAGTATCTGAAACCTACTGATCAGAGTCAAAATAATGATGATTTACGTAGGATTTTGGCTTAGATTTTACATACTTTCTCACATTTATGTTTAATTAATTAGAGAAAAAGGCTACTGTCACCCTTCTTTATGTTTTATTGCAGAAAACATGTTTTGGGACTATTTTATACCAAATAGAGCTAGAATCGGGTCAATCGGATCATCGACGCTCATCGACTAAGTCCCTGTTACAGCCAGTATTGACCAATACGGACCAGGCCTAGCACAGACCAGAAGATAGCGCTGGAAGCATTAAAACCCTAACTGCCAAGGTCCTAATACGGACCGTATCACCTGATACGGTCCGTATCCGAAGGCATCTCTTGGGGAATAACTGCCGACAGCTGTTTCCAGATCAATTTCTTAGCCCCTACACAACCTCTACACGTCCCTCCACTCCTATATAAGGCCCCTGTGCAGAAGGAATAATCACCTTTGTAATTAGGGTTATATTTGATTAAAGTGAGAAGAGAGGAGTGCTTGTAACCATGCCGTTCCGCGGCTAAGTTCCTTTTCTTAGGGCTAGGCAGTAAACCTTGTTACTCTTGATGTTTTGATATATATATTTCTTTTGATTATGATTTCTTGTTGTTGTGCTAAAATGCTTTTGTGATTTATTATCTCTTCATCTAATTTCAATGATCTAGTTTGAGTCCGTTAGGATAGTGACAGTACTTTAATGGTAAGAGAAACTATTTGTATGAATTAGCCTCGTTGAGATCTATTAGGTTTATGTGAAGAAAACCTTAGCGGGGAAACCATAAACCAGACCAAAAAAACGCGTACCAAATTCCATCACATGCGTAAAGAAATTCGCAGTGATCTATGTAGTAATTTGGGGTATTTGAGAGATCAGACATTTGTTAAGGTAAATCGTAGTGTCCTATGTAGAATCTCGGTGAAAGATCTGTCATTCTTGCGTAACATAAATCACAGTGACCTATGTGGTGTCTTTCATTAAAACAACAACAGGAAATCAGACGCAACAGGAATATATTGTCAAGGCGGATTGAGTGGCAATGGTGTGCCGAAACCCTAGGAATCATCATCTCTATCTTTATTTTAATTACTTTTAATTGTTTCCTAATTTACATTGATCAACAAACATCTCTCAATTTTCAGATTTCATCTAGCCTTTCGAAAGATTGTGATTCAATCACTCAAAGAATTGAACCAATATTCCCTGTGGATCGACCTCGAATATACTACTCGATAGGATTGTGCGCTTGCAGTCCGAACCGATAGCATTTCTGAGTTTATAAATATTAAAAGAAACATTGCTCTCTTTTGAGTGATCAAGCTTTTTGGCGCCGTTGCCGGGGAATAACGGTTCATTGTGCAAGGCCTCGCGAGACGCTCTTGCTTTGACCATTGAATCCAATTAATTAGAAACGCCTAGATTTCTTTTTTTTTTCTGTATTTTTACTTTTCTTTTATTTTTCAATTTCGTTTTTATTTTTATTTTCTTTTTATTTTTAGTTTTTAGTTTAATTTTCAGATTTTCTTTTCTTTGTAGGAAACTGCACGCTGGCCGAATCATCCGTACGAAGATCCGAGAGGATTGCTAGTAGGAGAGGACAATTCGCTTCCACATCACCGATAAGAACCAATCATAGTTCTTCATCAAGTAATTCTGAAAGCGGAGAAGACTCAGATTCGATCAACATGAATATCCCACCGAACGAACCGATTAACAATGGAAGACAAGACAATGGTGATAATGGAGTTCACGATGCAGCAAGACCCAAACTTCTACGAGACTATTGCGTACCGCGTGCGAATGATCCTAATTCTAGTATAAACCCGCCAACTGTTACAAACCGTAATTTTGAGATCAAACCTGCTCTCATAAATATGGTTTCGCAACAGCAATTTAGAGGATTTCCACATGAAGATCCACATCTTCATCTGTCAATTTTCCTAGGGATATGCGAGACGATAAAGATCAACGGAGTTACCGATGAAGCAATCAGGCTAAGGCTATTTTAATTTTTATTAAAAGATAAAGCAAGAGCATGGTTGTTTTCCTTACCGGCCAATTCCATTCAAACTTGGGACCAATTGTTTAATGTGTTTATTGCAAAATATTTTCCACCATCCAAAACTTCGAGGTTTAGAAATGCAATTACTAATTTTGAACAAAGGGATGGTGAAACATTGTGTGAGGCATGGGATAGATATAAGGATATGTATGTTAAGGTGTTGTCCACATCATGGTCTAGAAAGATGGCTGATTGTCCAAACTTTTTATAATGGTCTAAACCCTACCGATAGGTTGTCTATTGATGCTTCCGCAGGAGGAGCAATCATGAACAAGGAACCTGACGATGCTTACAACCTAATTGAAGAGATTGCAATCAACCAACACTACTGGATCCCTGAGCGAAAGAAGCCAACTCCAACACCTGGCATGCACCGAGTAGATGATATATCCATGCTGAGCGCAAAGATTGATGCTTTGCAAATGGTACTCAACAAGCAAACCAAGCAGCGAACGGTAGCAGCAGTCAATGCCGCAACAACATGTGGCTATTGTGGAGGAGCGCATGAGATGACCGAATGTATGAATGTGACGCAAACTGAGGAAGAAATGGAGCAAGCAAACGCAATCGACAACAGCTTTCGACCTCAGCCCGCTTACAATACATACCATCCGAACAACCGAAACCATCCAAATCTCTCATACGCAAATAATCAAAGGCCTGCTGCACCCCAACAGAACTACCAACCACAACCCAATTATCAACCAAGATACAACAATCCTCAACAAAATTATCAACCAAGGCAATACAACCAACCACAGCAACCTGACATCACATCTTTAATGGAGAGATTCCTAGAGAAGCAAGATAAGGCTAACGCCGAAATCGCGCAAAAGATCGAATCCTTAACAAAACGCAACAAAGACTTAGAAGACAATGTCTCTAAGATGGCTAATGAACTCTAGAGTATTACACGCGGAAAAGGTAAATTTCTGGGCCAACCAGAAGAAAACCCGAGAGAGACTTGCAAGAGCATAACATTAAGGAGCGGTACAGCTTACCAGGGACCTCCCATGCCCGATCAAACTTCCGATGAGATGCATGCAGAACCATCGCATTCCGAAGAGTACGCGGCGCAACCACCGGAGCCGCCCGTATTCGAACTGCAGACAGACCTTACTAAGGAGCAGAATGACACCGTAGGTGGAGACGAGCGACAACCCGAACCTGAATACATTTCACCACCACCCTACAAGCCACCTCTGCCATTCCCTCCAAGGCCTGCCAAGCACAAGGTAGAGCAGCAATTTGCGAGATTCATGGAGACACTCAAGCAATTACAAGTCACAATCCCCTTCACTGAGGCAATCGCAAGCATACCCTCGTATGCTAAATTTCTGAAGGAGATTCTCTCAAACCGAAGTAGACTCCAAGAATTCTCAACAGTTCCGCTCAATCTGGAATGTAGTGCGCTTGTGCAAAGCAAATTACCGACAAAGTTAAAAGATCCGGGAAGCTTCTCGATACCATGTACCATTGGCACAACCAATTTTAAGAGAGCTTTATGTGATCTGGGGGCAAGTGTGAGTTTGATGCCTAAGGTAGTATTTGATAAATTAGAATGTGGAGACCTATCACCAACAAGGATCTCATTGCAACTAGCTGACCGATCAATTCGATATCCTGAAGGAATGTTGCTTGATATCCCAATCAAAGTCGGTAAATTCTGGATACCAGCAGATTTTGTGGTAGTTGATATGGAAGAAGATGAGCAGATTTCGATCATCCTTGGAAGGTCATTCCTCGCCACGTGTGGGGCAATGATTGATGTTAGGAATAGAAAGATTTCACTCAATGTTGGCGAGAACAAGATGATCTTCAACATGAATGAAACCAAAGTCCCACCTGACATAAATCTTGTCTACAATTTGGAAACGGCAGATGAATACGGCAATGATGAATTGCAAATGGATGACTTTGAAGACATCGAGGAGATGATGCACGAAGCAGAAATGGAGAGATTGTTCATTGTACAAGATGACGGTCAGATCCATCCAACCTCCGTGACACAACAAACTGATGATCTGAACAAGAGCCCTAATATCGCAAACAACAGGAATTACTCTCTCTTAGCCCTTGCATTAATAAAAAACCTACGCGAAGAACTCGATGCAATTTCTCAAAGACTGGATGAGGTCGAAGCAGTACTCGGTGTGAGTCTGGCATTCGACCCCGGACCTCAAACACCAACCGACTTCTTCAAAAAGGGCAGCGATGATGAAACCACAGAAGACGCTGAAGGCGAACCACCCGACAAGCAACCCCCTTGCATTGACGGGAGGGTACCTGGAAGGAACTGATGCAACACAAAGTCAACCTAACGACTTAAAACAAGCGCTTCTTGGGAGGCAACCCAAGGCCACGTTTATATTTTCGTACGATTATTTATTTCCAGTTTAATTAGGACTTAAACAAAGAAACAACTCATACCCACCTTTTTCCCATGACCAGGTAAGCATGCTGGAGGAATGCTTGATTAAAGACATATCGGAAGATGGAAAAATACTCTCTGGTACGGCCTGTATTGGCTGATACAGACCATACCAATGGATACGAGGGTAAAAGAGTTAGAAAGAAGGAAACAAGTGTTGAATACGGCCCGTATTGGCTGATACGGCCCGTATCCAAGGGAATTAAAACTTAGCGGTTATTGGGTTTGAGCATAACGGACTCAATACGGACCGTATTGGCTGATACGGTCCGTAATGAAGGCCAATTCGGGAGATGCGAACCCATTAAGAAGAGACGTTTGAAATCCCGAGCGAATCACGTCTCAAAAACTGCTAATCAATCCCGTTTTAATCCCTAAACCTCTTCCTCTTTCTTTCTCTCTACTCTCTTCCCCTCTATCTCCTCTCCTTCTCCCTCATCCATTGTTGCCGAAATCAAGCACTCCTCCTTACCGCCGAACCTCGCCATCGGAACCATCTCAACCTTCCGTTAAAGCCGCCACCGTCCTTCTTCTCCACGCCTCAACCCTAATACGGACCGTACCGGGTCCGTATCCGACGGCCACTCGACTCTTCTTCTCCAAATTCGGTTTTTCTAAACCCCTCTTTCGATTTCAAAGTTTTAATTTCATTGTTCGCATTTGCTTTAGATTAATCTCTGTTACATTAATTTAGGTAATTAAGTTTTATTTTGAAAAATCACAAAAAATCACAAAAAAATTAGGTTTCTGTCAGTTTTCCCAATTTTTACCAGTATAATACGGTCCGTATTGAACCAATACGGCCCGTAATAGTTTACCAGAACCAGCACTTACAATTTTTAGAAACTTCTAATACGGTCCGTATTGGCGATACGGCCCGTAACCAATCCAGTACTTGGTCAATTTTCACCAGCTAACCAGTCCGTATTAAGACCGTATTGACCGATACGGTCCGTAACAGAGACCTAGATTTTGAGCAAATGGCTCCAAAAATGAAAAATATTTTAGGGGCAGTTACAAGGAGTGCCAAGAAAGCCCTCGGAAGTGTCGGCCCGAGTAGTTCACTGCAGAGCCCCTCTAGCCGATTCTCCCGGTCCTCCGGCTCGCAACCACAATCCTCCAACTGTTCGTCTTCTCATTCCGACGCACAACAGTCGGTCAGGGACACACCAGTCTCAGATGTGGACTACAACCCGGAAGAGTTCAACCCTCGGGATTTTGGTCTTGAGGAAGAGGACTCCGATGAGTCGATGGAAGAAGCTGTTGGGTTTTGAGGCTACCCAAAGCCATTAGGCTTAAGCTGCGGAAAGACCGTAAAATAAAATTTTTACTTCTAACTCAAGCCAAAAGGATTGAAGTGGTATGTCGGATAATCTACCGAGAGTTACATACCTGTTCAATCCGTTTCTCAGATTAAAAACCGTAAGTAAAACTTTACTCATTTAGATCATAGATTAAGTAGTATGTCGGATAATAACCGAGAGTTACATACCAGATTAATCCTTTATAGACCTAAAGTAGTAAAACCGTATTTACTTGTTTTTAATCAGTTTATAGATCTATTCCCGTAATTGATTTCTGAAACTTAAATCTATTTACCAAGTAAATAAATTTATATAACATTTATACCTTGTTTCCAAATTACAATTGGAATGCAGACCGAGCGAGAAGACCGGATCTGAGCAATGTCTTCTTTCGGAGCAATGACTTCTCTCGGAGCACCAAACATATGGTACCTCTATAGGTTATCCACCAGGACTAACCAGAGAGCGGTTTATTTCTTTTGCCAGAAATACCGTAAACCGCGGTATTACGCAAAAACACTATTCACGAGAAAAAGACGAAATAGCAGAATTCCCAACCGGCAGTTATTCTGATTTTACTAAAAGGCAAAACAGAAATGTCGCGACTTTCGGGAAAACACTATTCACTGAAATCCCGCAAACACTATTCAACAACTCGAAAGATAATACGTATCAGATACGTATAACTTTCGTTTAAACCGCAACACTATTTGGGAGAGAAAAACTTGATTCGATTCGATCTGATCTGATTCGGTTCAAATGGAATTCTATATTTTTCTCTACCCCTACCCCTCTATTTATAGCTTTTGAAAATGTGGAAAATGACCATTTTGCCCCTAAGCAATTTGGTAAAAACCAAATTGCCATTGTATAGGCGGTTTGAATAGTGGCCGAAACTAATTTTGGGCTTTGACTTTAATTTGTCCTTTGACCTTATTCAAAATATATTAATTCATAATTAATATATTAATCCATTTAATCAAATGAATTTGATTTCAATCAAATTCGGCCAAAAACGGTAAACCCAAATATATATATTAATTCATAATTAATATATTTATTCATTAGTTAATTATATAATTGTTCTGAACAATTATATTTCTTGCGGTCGTTGTTTCGGTAAATTCATACAACGTGTCGTACACGCTTATAAATTTAATGTGTTTAAGCTTGTCATTTTTACATGACATTTATAATATAATTATATCAAGTATAATTAATTATAAACCATCTTATTATTGATCATAATCAATTTATAATCAATCAATAAGATTCTCTGATTAACTCCTATAGGTGTGACCCGATAGGATCTGTGTTATGTTGGTAAATAGAATTAAAACCGTTTTAACTTCTATAATCATGAGAGGCATCTGGCAAAACGCATCATGACCATCCAATTACACAGATGATGCCGTACAGTACAATATCATGATCCAGTAAACTATTTTACTCGTGTTTAATTCTTTTGTCTCATAGCTGTCAGATTAATTTCAAGGTAGGTTTGTGTCATCCTTGCAAATTAATCTTTTCTTGATCTTGAGCAGATTATCAAATATGATTACTCTTGTATTCATACTGCTAGCAGATATTCTTACTCTATCAAGGGGCCCAGTGACACTATAACTCGTATAATAAATACGAGGGACAATAGTACTTTTGGTAGACCATCACTACCTCAGCTAAGTTATGTATACCGAAGAGCTACCGTTATAGCTACTTTTTACAGATAGCGTTAGGTAACAATCACACATACACATCTCTTAGTTAGGAAAGATGAATACCTCATACTGTAGAACTTAACACTGAATGAAAACATTAATGACACGAACACAATTTCGTATAATGTTTCATTCGGGGTCTGTCAAATACCATGTTCCTGGAACATGTATCTATGTGATTAAAATGACAACTCTGTGTCTATGGTCTGTAAAACTTGACCATCTTTTAATCCACATACTAACCTTGTAGCGGTAATTAGTGTTCCTGCTAATTACCTCGGTCAGTGACCTTTTAGAGTATTATCATCTATATTATGAAGTTTCACAATTCCAGTCATTAACTCGAAACGATTCATAAATTCAATAATACTCAAGGAAACAAAATGACATTTTATTAATCATTCAATTCATGAACAAAGCTTTATATAATTAAATTATCGTATTATTGACTTCTAGATTATTACTTACTAACAGAAGCAACTGAGTACCAACCCCTCTTCCCGTATCCACAATTCAGAAACAGTTACGCGAAGATGCAAACAAGGGAGGTCATATACCACAAATCCATCAACACGGAGACACTCGAGCGACTAGGCCTCCTTGCACAAACCGAGCAGCTCACAAACCGCATCCACCTCTGGCAATTCCTTCAACTGATCGAAGGAGTCAAAATTTACAAGGCGCTCACGAAGGAGTTCCTTGTGACTTTCAGATACAATGAAGACTCCATCACTTTCCAAATGATTGGCGAGCAGTACACAGTTACCATGGATGATTTCTGCGCCATCTTCAACCTCACCAACAATGGCACTTCTGATTCTCCTGACTGCCGAGAGTTCTAGTACAGCATCACTGAAGACAACCAAAA